>JAOTQE010000804.1:0-23078 GCA_025631205.1 Nesometra sesokonis
GTCAAAAATAGTGAGAGAGTGAGATTGACTGGAAAATAGTGAGACTTCTGCCAAAATAGTGAGACTTGGGAGCTCTGTCATCATCATCATCATCATAATCATCATAATCATCATAATCATCATCATCATCATCATCACCACCACCATCATCGTCATTGTCATCGTCATCGTCGTCGTCGTCATTATCACCATCTTTAACATTATCAATCATTAGTAGGCCTATCTTATGATTTTTGTTTTGTCTTACATATGGGGCTGTAAATACCTGAGGCCATGCGATATGTAAGTTCGACCTCGTTAGGAAAGTCATGTCTGGTGTTTTAATAATGCATTTACATTTGCCTAAAGTTTGTTTGTCACAAAAATAATGATAGAATGCGCGCTGGCAATGGTAGTGAAGTATTATGAGAAAAAAATATGATGAATGTAAGAGTAATAATTCTAAGAATATGGATCGTCTGTAATTTGATTAGAGTAATTTTAATGAGCCATTAGTTATGCATTATTTAATAAGGCAATCCGATTACCGTTGATTACTCGATACACTCCGTTGAAGTGTTGTTGCGATGCGGTTATTAATTTGAGCGCTGAAACGAATAAAGAAAACTGTTCACGCCAAACCAGCACTACTTCAAATTCGTCTGCCTGATTTATGGTTCGTTATTATTTTGTAATATCTTTTTTACATGAATTTGATGTATTTGCGTTAGGAAAAATTATTATAGGTTATTTAGAAAGGACTAAATACCAGGACTACAGTTGAGAAAGTATGGATGTGTTCTCGGATTAGATTATAACGCGCATCTCAGTAGACTGGTATTTGTACCACCAGACCACTGAAAGTGTGCATGGTGATTATGGTTCGAATTCGAGCGTAAGAAACTTGCCAGACACCAAGAAGAGACATAAATTCTTACTCGCGCGTACAGAAAAGCGTGCGTAGAAACGCAGATTGTGAACACTCCGATTGGTTAATCACTGCACGCGCGCGTTTTTTCCTTAACGGGTAAGATGTTTCGTGGTGGCACTGACGAACTAGCTGCACAGAGTATTTAGTACATACGTAAGAGTTGGGTAGACACTATATGTAGGCAGATTCCCTGATGTAGGTTTATATTCGTTTTATTTTTGGTTGAAAGACGCAGTCGATGTAAGTATAGGCCTAACCCTTAAATGATCCAACAATGTAATAGGCATTTGGTCTACATTTCGAGAAGAGGGGCTGTGATGTCATTTAAGTATTATGTAATGCAGGGGTAGTGGAAAATGTTACAGTGTGTGACGGGGGTTGCTTGAAGTGTTGCATAATAAAATAAATTTTAATGGGAAGAGAAGAAAATATTGAATATTTAAACTTGTATGATATTACTTTATTGAAACATATTACAATACATCAATGTAATACAATTTAATGTAACACAGTTGAGTTGAATTTAGAGAAAACAATATTTTATAAGAAATTTGTAGTGTAGGAAAATTTGTAGGACACGACACTTATCCCGTTAAATAATGTTGGTCATTTGATTTTATTAAAATTGTTGATGTTGGGTGTGGGGTTTCTAGAGTTACTCGAGTGCCCTAATCTTTGTATTTATATACTAATTTTATTTTATCTACCTATCCAAATGGAGGGGTGCACAATATGCACTCCTTGAATACGCCACTGGTATCTAAGCATGCATGGTTGGTCAAGATATACAGCGCGAGATTTCAACTAAAAAACAAACAACACACGTTTCCCCCTCAGCTTACCCCGATTGCAGGGGGAGGAATGTTAGAAATGTTTGCTATAGGCCTAACTGAAATAAAGCAAACAAAGACATTGAGTAGGCCTAATTGCAATCCTGTGTCGGAAGCGACACGAAGTTCGTTCGAACAGAGGAAACCATTAAAAAATAAATTTATTTATAAACACATTATACAGTTTAAAGAAAGAAGAATCCGATTGTGTTATATTTAATAACTTGCAATGTTCTCTGGTATATTAATATGATGATTGCCCTACAGGTTTAGTTTATTTACAAATGGGACACGAAATGGCAAAACCACCAAGTTGTCGCAAAATAAAAAAAAGAGTTAATATTTCCTTTCTAGCATTTTGTAAGCTTTAAAATGAGGGGTCAATTTTCAAAATTGGATATCTATAACCAAAGTTATAGAGCAAAATATACAAACGTTTTTTTTTTAATTTCTTTACATTTCCTGTTGTTTATTTGCTTATTTCTCAATAACTTCATGTGCGACAACTTGGTGGTTTTCCATGCCTTGCCTCAAACAAAGAATTGAATTCTCCTGTGTTCTCTGTTCCAAGGGATTTCACTAATAACATGTATTTCCAGTGGCAATGCAGTAGATTGGTTATGACGTCATCTAGCTATCAGTTGTCGAGGATCTCTGACAGACATCGAAACGCTCATATAAGTGGTCGTTTATTTGCAGCTTTTATAAAACAAAATTTGTCATCTACCTACAATATAATACTTTAACAATACTTTGCTTGCAATATTATTTACAAAAGCATCTTTTTTAATTATTTTAAGATACCGATATGAATGCTGGTAGTGCAGACTTCGATGAGAATTTTAACAGAAGAAAACAGCGCCGCAATCGTACGACGTTTACCATGCAGCAGGTAATAAAGAAGGTTATTATTATATTCTAGTCTCCTAGCAGAAGATTAATGAATATTCATAAAATGGCTATTATTGTAATAAGATTAATGCATATTTATAAATATATAGTATGTTAATTTATAGTTTACATTGTACGCGGTACTTATTTGGGCTCGAATTCGACCCCAGTCTCAATCTCGGTGGTCTAGTGGTACCGATGCCAGACTGATACATCTAGAGACGTGGGTTTGATGTCCAACCAGGAAACAACTTGCAATTCTTTTAGCAAGAATTTTCAGCTAAGGTATTGAGATTGCAGTCACAGTGACTGACTGACCAACCAGAATGATACACCAACGTGATTTAAACGTAATGTGTTCAGACAGATCGATCTATGGACACACCCAAAAAAACAATACCAAACGTGTGCATTATGTGCTTTTATAAACATCGACCCAACATGTCATAGGCAATAATTTTAAGAAGTGTGTAATTGAATACAACAAAAAGGTGTTACGTACCATCGTCCTTATCCATAATCATTTTCATTCTATATGTTTTATCAACATTGCCTTCGTCATCACTACTATTATCATCGTCATCATCATCATCATCACCGCCAACGTCATCAGGGGCTGATCTAGACATGTAGTGTGACCTTCGCAAGGGGATCGCTTAGGGCCCCTGTGGTGAGGTACCAGGGTCTGAGGTCGTCTGACCTTCGCAATGGCGAACGATGCGAAGGTCTGGATCCGCGCCTGTCATCATCGTCATCGTCATCGTCGTCATCATCATCATCATCATCATCATCATCATATCATCATCATCATCACCATCAACACCAAACACCACCATCATCATCTTCTTCGTCATATAATGTAATATGTTTTAAAAACATCATCTTTTCTCGTCGTGCTAACGATTCATCAGTCGCCATGACAACACATAACATTACCACCAACATTATATAGAAATGGTAATTTGCAACATTATCATTTATTTTGTATAATCATTCAGTATTTAGTTTTTCAGCAATCCCATCACCTAATTAATATTGTTACCATCAGATAACCCACATTGTATGTTAGATAATTGTCTATTATTTTTTCATCATCATATTTTTTTTTCAATTTAATAATCTCCTTAAAATATCATCACTGATCGTTATCTTATGGTGGCTAGAGAAATCTGTAATTATTTTTTGTAATTAAACATGAAAAACTGAACTCAGATTGGTAATTAATTTATGATTTATTATTTCGTGTGAATAGCTAGAAGAACTCGAGAACGCGTTTACGAAGACTCATTATCCGGACGTGTTCACACGAGAGGATTTGGCCATGCGCATTAACCTTACAGAAGCCAGAGTACAGGTATGTTTCTTAAACTCCGTTTACACGGTGATTTTTTCCAATCTTATTTCATGTTTGGGTCTGATGGAGAGCTGTAGATTCACTCATCTGATTGAGTACTCTATTCTTAGGTTTAGATTGATTAATTAGGTAAATGATGGATCTTTCTTTGTGATGGTCGGAACCGTTAGAAATATATAAACTTTATTTATTCACGATAAAAATTTTACATAAAATTGCTGAGTTACCAGAAAGTGTTCTTCCACGCGGTCGTTATCACAATAAATAAATACATGTACATACACACATAAAGGCTTATATGGTATATTTACAGAAATATCAATAATAATAATGTAATCAGGTTACAAGGAAAAGGCCTTACTCACTCGGCCAAAGACAACAAGCTAGAAAATAACGAATGAAAATAAATTTAATTTAGAATGATGGCAGAGAGCCAAGACCTATAAATATGCGATTGCTTGTTTATAGATTATTAGTAGTAGGCCTATTGTTCATACTGGTAGAGGATCCGGTTATAGTGTCATCATCGGGGCTGTCAAGTTTACAGGAACTTGTTTCCCAAAAGTACATCATCTAGTAGCCTCAAGGCCAATAGGGAGGTATCGCAACTTCACGAAATATGAAAACGAATACGTCATAATCTTGTAACGTTTTATTTGAACACCTTTAATATCCGTCACAGTTGGTCAGTATTTCTGATCGATCATCAACGATTCGTAGGTGAAAAATTAGATATATTTTAAACACATTTAGCAACATTCAGAAATGGAAGGGTGACGTACCGGTATCCGTTTTCGTTATCGTATTTTGTAAATTTGCGAAAACTCCCTAATAAACCTACATAGCTCAGCACTTCACGAATCGCGTGTATCTAAGACCGGGTTTCCATTGAACGCGATCAAACGAATTCTTGAGCGTCACGCTACCTACTCTAGCGTTTTACCGCGAAAAACCCACAAACACGTGCTGTAGATATCGTATGGTTATAATAAGCAAATTAATATTTAGATTCCAAGGCACTATTGGAAAAAGGAGTCTCTGATGCGTCTTTGGTTAATGAAAAAATATGTCAGGAGCTCCGCAAACGTCACTACCGACGCAGATGCAGGGGCCCTAGGAGACGTGTTCCCCACGCATATGTCTGAGTGGCGGATGGTCCCCTCGACTTAAACACAAATTTCTTTTACTAAAGTAGAAAGTAACGAATATTTTTATTAAAGTATACTCCAAGATGCTCTGTATGAGCCTAAAAAATCTTAATATTTTCAATTTTATTTTTTTTTTATTCGAGGGAGATCCTCTCCAAACCCACCACCGGCGCAGTCAGTTTTTCTGTCTCCTCAGCCACCCCTTTTAAAAACGGATATGTCCCGGTGCTGTTTGCTATTGGTATAGTGGAATCTAGTCTGTCTCACAGGCCTTATGGTCGGGTTTATTCACTTGTATTGCTTGACTCCTTTTAAGGCCCTTTCTGTGATGAAAAATTATGACTTATTGATTTCGTCGTTGGCGGCGCTACATATATTACGAAAAACGACCATACAGAAGGGACCTGGAGCAAGTCTTAGTGGAATCCTGTTAGTAGTACTGTAATTAGTTTAGAATGCGAGAATTGCATTGGCTCTAAAATTGTGACGTCATCGTTAATTTGTAAAAACAAAATACTACGAAATAAAATAAATAAAAATATCTGACAATGATTGCGACGAGAGTTAAAAATTAAAAGTGTAATAATTCCATTGATTACTTACAGTTCTTGGGAAAATATTTAATTGGAAAGGAGTGAACTGTAGGTAATTTCGATTAATTAATTTTAAAATTGGTTGGGAGTAAGACTGTTCCGGAGAGAAGTGTAATTCTTAAACTTTTCCCAGATGGCTTTAGCTCCGATATTTTCAATTACCTGGTGCTATTTATGAAGACAATATTTCATAAGATAGGAATCATAAATTCTAATTATTGCTCCTAAAAAGTCATGTATTGTCAACCTAAAACTAAACTGGGTTCTCATCCCTAAAGGTGCCACGCACCCCCGCATCCCATTAGGAGATGTTCATAAGTGAGATATTCTACCAAGCTAAGAAAGGTAAACTCATTGTCTTTAATTAAAATTCTTGATGATAGAATATTAGAAATTCTGCGCAAATAGATATATAAAGAAATACTTTTATTTTATTGTCCGCATCAGTTCATATAATACAAATTAGATTTCATATCTGATTCCCTAGTGAGAGGTTTTATAGGGCAATGTAACTATGGCCATGTCGGTAACTGCATGCTACTTAATTTCTGGCTTGATTTATAATACTTCCTTTTGTATACTGTTTAAGGTAGCATGCCTTCAAAATGCATTAAATCAATAAAGAATGATGGATTTATATCTCTATAGACTATTACCAATGACAACAACTAAATCAGCCTAAAAATTATTTGGACAGAAGGCGCAATGACACGATATAGCTAATTAACGCTTTTTCATAATATATGATTAATTACTTCATTATTTCAATAACTTTCCCATTATCATCTTCACTACCGTAACGACATCAAACACTTTTATTTTCGCTATCTATCATCATAAACCTAACGATGTATGGTGCGCCACTAATGACAATTGCTTTTATTATTATTATTAGTCCATTAATTTTCAGAACTTCTCAGTGAGGTTGTAAGTTCACTTTGATGCAAGTTCGAACGCGCGCGAACATTATGACATAATTTCGCCGCCCCTTTGACTCTTGCGAACTTAAAACAGAACTTGGTTTATGAATGAAATCATGCTCTTAAAATCGGATAGCCTAATTGAAATGAACCTATTTATTCTTCACGATTAGGTCTAATGTACAAAGCTAACAATACATCAATTTGTATACGGTACCGTCGTGTTCTGTTCCAATATTTTGACGAGGGAGGTTTCGCACCATGACGAAATACGACAACGAAAACGGATATGTCATAAATTCTTAAAACGTTTGAATTGAACACCTTGAATATATGTTAAAGTTGGTCAGTATTTTTCGGCGATCATCAACAATTCGTAGGTAGAAAATTTGAACACAAATGGAAGTGTGACGTATCCGTTTTTTTATCGTATTTCGTAAATTTGCGAAACTCACTATTGTTTGATGACAGGTTCGATTTATTATTAGAAACACATCGTTCAAATTTAAAACAGAAAAATTAATGATTTTTTTTTTCGATCAGGAGCTGTTTATGCATCCGATTAATCGATTCATTGATGTATGTATCTTTTAAATAAAGACCTCCCTTTATTGTGTGATATGTTTTCAAAAGTCTCTATATAGGCCTAAGTGTGAAATCATCAGATTTATCCAGGTTGCGAGAGCTTGCTTTTTTTTATAGTTGAATATCCCGTAAACGAACACTCTCAGGTCCGGTGAAAAGTGCCCACTATACTGGAGGTGGCTGCTTACGTTGGTTTTCATCCTGTATAAGGATTTTGTACAGATATTCTTTGTACAAAAATCACAAAATTTTCCGGAAGGCCCGCTTTTGGGAGGTAAATTAACATACAAAAAAAAATCAAAATTTTAAATCAATGTCCAAGACCGCTTACGGGAGATAGCCGACCAAATACTATACAGTACACTGATAACATAGGAAGAACAAACGGGTTGAATAGGTGGCCGTTATCAAAGATGTCCGCTTTGGGATCGGGATGTTAAGAAAGACATGCCCGCTTAATGTTCGAAAGTGTACTCTGTTCAAAAGTGTCGGTCACAGCATTTTTTAACGCCAGACACTTTATAACGCGGAACGTTTCTTGACGCGTTCTGCATTGGACAATTGAAAATTCACCGTTGGCTTAAAATCAAATTAACATCCACTTTCCAATCCTTTAATTAGTTTATTCAACTTCAATTTGGTCACTCCTTAATAACTTTAATTAGTCAATTTCGCTTCCTACTTTTGTTGTTAATTGCCTTAATTACTGCTAATAAAATTGAATTATTGAATTTAATGGCCTGTGGATACATTAATACTAGTAGAAAAATATATTTATTTATCTTATATCCCTTAAACCTAACAAAACGACGTATTATTGCAGTTTAATATTCTCTGCATACTTTAATGGTTTAGGACCATGGTACGGTACAAATTTTATATAATTTTTACCTATTTTTAGCAGATATAAATTATAATCTAATATATTTGTCAGCAACCATGACCAGACACAAAGTGTTACGCGCGCTTACAGGAAGGCGCGCGTTGCCTGACGCAAACTGTAGACTCTCCTATTCGTTCTGCACGCGCGGTTTTTTCGACTCTTTCTGCGCACATTTGTGAACGCGCGTACCAGTTTGATGAGATGAAGTATTAGATGTTAAACGGAGCTATCTAGCTAACGAATACTTATTTTATTATTTGATTTATCATGCTATACCACTTTTCAAAAACACGTTAGGCTTATTTCAACAAGTTTGTTTAGCGTCTGTAATCAATAAACCTTTATTTCAGATTACAAATCAATAGTACAAAATAAATAGGATAATATAAATGCAAATTATTATTATTATTATTATTTGTAATTAATAATGTGTCGATGGGTAGATCCTATAAACACAGGGGGATTATGTCGCTTTTTTCTTCAAGACATTGTATAAGACAAAATGATTCTAGCAAACTTAATAACTCCTACGATAAACATAAGGGTGCAAAATTGGTGAAACTTGAACTTTTCTTATTGAGTAAATCCATCGTTGTCGCTTACGGGAGGAGGCCGCTTATGAGAGGTACAAAATGCACTGATTAGATATGAATACAAACGGGCCTTTGAATGAATGTCCGTTGTGGGAGGTTTCCGCTTAACGAATGGTATTTGCATAGGGAGGTTCAGATTTTCACCAAAAAATGTAATTCTTTGAATCCACCACATTAATGAATATCTCTGTAAGAGTGAGGATTCGGTCATCCAGGTACAAGATATGATTTACCAGCAGGAAAAGGGGATGTAATTGCACAATTCCTGATTTGCGTTTGTTTTTTATTCCATTTAATTTCTGCAGTTAAGATGTTTTCATTCAAAACTAACTCAAAACTACGCTTATATAGGCCTGATTTTGGTGTCAATTTTAAGGGATTAAGCCATATAAACCCCTCTGCACCTGAAGATAACATAATAATTACCGAAATATTGAATTTCGCACGATACTGAATTGTTGTTTATGTTGGCCTATTATTGTTAACTTACCTTTTTATCAGTGACCATTTCGATTCGTTTCTGTGGTCGAGTTTAAAGAAAAATCAGAGAAATATTATGTTCGGTATTTATATAGAATGCTAAAGATGCTTTCTCCAAATGTAAAAACTATTTGTCCAGTATGTATGACTGGCAAATTTGAACTCGTCTTAAGTAAATTAAAACATGTTAACCCTATCCTTCCGTGGCTATAATCTCATTTTAACACTAGAAAAGTCTTTGCCTGTTTGAAAATTTATAATTTGTTATCCAGTTGATCCAGTGTATAGCAGTATTTATGTTATTTCTCGTACACTCCAAGCGCAAATTGCATTAACTAATTTTCCTTACACAAACTCCGCTAAAGCTAGCGCCGAATGATAGATTAAATAACCGAATAGGTAATTGAGGAAATTAGATTAATTGGACAATTAAATAATTCCCATTAAATTGGGAATCGGGGCTCTACTAACCAGTGACACAATGACAAATCTATTATAAGAGCAATTTAGTTTAGCGAATTTTAGACATGACTTGTATCCAGAAATAATGCTATAATTTGATTAGATAATTAATTTTACATGCGTATGTTGTTTTTAACGATTGGATATAAGAGAAAACACCCACAGAATGTGTGACATTATCATGGAAACGACAGGCTGACAGACATTGCTAAGTATGGCACACCCTTGATGAAAAAATCTATGCCAACAAATATTTAAAATACAATTAAATAATAATCTTGAAAGACCATGACATTGAACATAGAAATTATATGATTATTATTTACACATATTTTTTAACGCTTAATAGTAAAAAACGATTTCAAAGATTAGTATTCGTTTGTATAAAGTATTTCATAATAATGCAATCGAGTGAGAATTTATTCTCTTGAAGCAAAGGAGTAGATGTATAGGCGGAGGCGGAGAGCGTCACCAACACATATTTATGAGGGAAATCTCACCCCCATGCTTTTCGATAGTAGGCCTAATCCCAATAAAAAAAGAAAAGTATACTCCAAGATCCTTTGTATAAGCATCTAGAAACTGATTATCTATGCATAGGAGGTTATCCCCTCCTTAATAACGCTCTTTTTGTGTTTCCCACTTACAGAGCTCTCATGTTTCCAGGATTGTCCTGGAGTTTCTAGGAGTTTTAGATCATCTCCCGGGCTCCTGGAATTATCGTATTTTCTTCCGGAAGTTAGTTTCATTCATTAAATTCTCCAGGTTTTTGTAAAAGTTTCACATTCAGAGCATAATTGGCTATTTGTTTCAAAATATTTGTTGAAAGTACGCAACTATGAAATGTAGTAATGTATTGGGAAACAATACCAGTACATTTTAGCAGTAGCAATATAATGTATGTTAGAAACTATCATTTTATAACAGACAAGCTCATAAATTTGTACATACCAATACCTATACATTTTTGGAAAGGTCAATATTACAAACAGTGGTAGGACGACGACGAGTAAATCTCCAGCAATTCTGTTTTAACAACTTGGAACCTTAGCACTTATGGATCTTCGCTGGTGTTTTGGATCCATGGAGTGGATTTAAAAGAATGAGAGTGACCCGAGGAATCACTCTTTTAAAGAGTGAATTATTAGCAGTTAACTGTTATGGAGTGAATTTTCTGCAAAAGAGGGAGTGATCACACATTTTGGAGTGAATTTGTAATGTTTTGGAGTGAGTTTTCTTTGGAGTGGTCACTCAGAGGCCACTCATCCTAGACTTTTACTTTAAAATCATTTTCTATACATTTTAACCTCCTGTAAGCGGACACCCTCGAGTCCGGAAAAGTGTCCGCTTACGGGAGGTGCCCTCTTACGAAAATTTCGGCCGATAGAGGGCCAGAGTTATAAAATTATGTAAACGTCCTTATGTCCCACATTTTCTGAATTTAAATGACCTCTCAAATTTCTAGACGCCGCATTTTATATTTTATTAAATATTGTTTATCATTTAAGGTTGGTTCAGTAATATGATTCTCAGCCATTACTGTATAAGGCCGATTTTCTACAGGAATGTGTGTTGTACAGAAAAATCACTAAATTATGGGATGTAAATTAACATACAACAAATCTAAATTTTAATGCAAAACGTTTCCGCATCCGCTTAATAGAGGTGTCCGCCTACGAGAGGTACCAAATGCACTGATTAGAACAACAAACGGGTCTTTGAATTAGTGTCGGTTATGGGAGCTGTCCGCTTAAAAGAGGTGTCCGCACAGGGAGGACAGTAAAATGTGGCATTAAAAGAGTTTCAAGACTTCAGACATATCCCAACCACACTCAGAACCCCACTCAGGACCGAAACCAATGAACAGTGAAAACATTTCGGACCATTCCTACTCAAAAAAACATCCCCCTTTCCCTACACCTTTGCCTGTGCAAGTCCGTTAAAAAATTGCATTAGTTCAACAGGATACCATATTACGTACAAATAGAATTATGTTTCTTGTTGATTCCAATTGTTAATAGAAAATTGACAAATTATAAACAGACCGAAGTTGTGTCTAACAGGTATCGGTGGATGAAATTGATTTCAATAATTAGTTGGAACATCGAAATTAAAATATAAATTGAATAACAGAAAACGCACTTAACAGAATGTAATTTCATTTTAATCCTTTGTTTATCTGTAACTCTGTTCTGTATTATTTTCAGTCAACTATGGAGTGCTTATAACTTAATTTCACGCGTCTAATTGATAATTATGGTATACATTGCTTTCTGTATGCGGTCTAGTTGTGCAGAGAGGCGGTGATAATTACAATGTCGTTGCCCCCAATGTAACGAAATGGAAAGTCAAACAATTGAATATGATTTTGTGTAAATCACACTTCCAGTTTGCTTACGTTCCTTTTTTAGATATTAGTTTTTATCGTTATCTCCTTCATCATCATCATCATCATCATCCATCATTCATCATTCATCATTCATCATTCATCATTCATCATTCATCATTATCATCATCATCATTATCACCACCATCATCACCATATCATCTTCATCTTCGCCATCATCATTGCAATCATCATCATCATCATCATTATCATCATAATCATCACCTTTTATCATCATCGTCGTCGTCATCATCATTAACGACATAGTATCATTTGTTGTCACCATCATTCATCATCATCATCATCATCATTATCATCACCATATCATCTTCACCTCCGCCATCATCATTGCGATCATCCTCATCATCATCATCATCATCATCATCAACAACATCATCATTGTCATCATTATCATCATAATCATCATCTTCATCATCACATCATCATCATCTGCATCATTATCATCACCTTTTATCATCATCGTCGTCGTCATCATCATGAACGACATAAGGGTATCATTTGTTGTTGTTTTTAGGCCTATCGTTATCACATTATTAATCACCATAGCGCATTATCAATCTTATAAATGGCTGTAACTCGGCAATTGTGAATGAGAAATAATTCAACTATATTGTATATAATATCAAATAACAATAGCATTACACGAATAATATTAGCAAATTGACACGCAATACTTAAAATATTATATTGTACAATCGTAATATCGATATGACAATTAAAAAGTACGGTATTTCCTATGATTAATAGCATATTAAATATAATTTCACATTTTATAAGGCAAAACAATGAAATTAGTGCTTTTTATTTGTGGATTTTTTTTATTTGATGCGATTTTTAAAATAATTATACAGTAGTGCATATTGTCACTGACACCCCGAATAGACACAAACTGTTACGCGCGCGTAAAGAAAGGCGTGCGTAAATACCACGGCGATCTTACTATTTGGTAACCACTGAACGCGCGCGTTCCGCGTCTCTTTACGCGCATTTATTTGTGCATCTTGGTGTTAAGGGGCGGATCCAGAATCGTCTGAAAGAGGGGCGCACAATTTCTGGCCGGGTGGACGTGTCCAGGGTTTGAAACATTAAAACTGTTATTTGCGTGCAGTTCGACTATCTTACGCTGTAGTTGTCTGCAGTTTGTATGTATCCTATTTTGGGGGAAACATTTTAGAGGCATGTAATGTAAGAGGGGGAGCACATGTAGGTATTTGAGGGGGCGCGCGCCGGATGTTCCCCCTGTAAATCCGCCTCTGTCAAAATAATGGTAATATATTCGTATTATTGTTCAAGTATGTATACTTTTACCTGTACTTTATCAATATAGTAAGGTTATCCTATTTTTTTCCATTTATTAATTGAGTAAAAATTATAATATCGCATGTATATTTTTGGGGATAAAGAATAACATTGTACTCACTGTGGCAAAATATTGAACTCGTCTTTGACTCGTTCATTTGTCACAGCTCATACAATATTTGTGTGTATCAATATAAATATACAATCGTGCTAGCTTCTAAATAAGACAGCATACATATTGCATATTAAATGAACTACATATTATTTGTTTCATCATCCTAATTTTTTTTTATAACGTTAATTAAAATCGGAACATAGGAACCCAGTCGTAATGAAATTAAATATATATAATTATGTAAATTAATTGAATATAAATAATAAATCAAACCATGTGTCTAATTACACTTTGTCGTAAACAACCGAAAACGAATTAAATTTATAATAATTTATTGAATCATTTATAGGATTGAGTTTGTCACAAATAAAATAGGCCTAACGCATTTTTTTATGTTGTCTTGATTACGTAATTAAATATCGAATGTTTATATACAGACCAAATATTAGCGAAAATAAGATATGGTTCTTTTTTGTGTTAAAATTTTCACATTTAACAGGTATTTTGTAACGATTTTTCCCTTCTGGCAGGCCTATTCGAAAATACATTAACAAAAAATATAGCAAATTGGAACACACCCTACTGCCATTTGTTTTTTTTTTATCTTTAATGAAATATTAATTTAGAAACACACTTAACACTTATGGTAATAAAATAATATTTAAATAAACTATTTAAAATATCTAATTACAGTTGAACCTCCCTATGTGGACACCTCTTGTAAGCGGACACCTGCTATAACGGACACTCATTCAAAATCCCTTTTTTTTGTTCCTTATCTAATTAGTGCATTTGGTATCTCCCGTAAGGGGCCGTGGACACTTTTTTTACTTAAAATTTACATTTTGTGTATGTTAATTTACCTCCCATAAACGAACATTAGAAAAAAAAGTGATTTTTGTACATAAAATGTAATATATGTACAAAATTATAAAACTCTAATCGGCAAAAATCATATTAGTGAACCAATCGATCTTAAAATTGGATAAATAATATTTAATAAAATATTGAATGTGGTTTCTAAAAATTGAGAGGTCATTGATAATTTCGTGAAATAAGTACGGTACGTTTTTGATTTTACAAAGTTTTACCCTATATAGTCTAATTTCTCGTAAGCGGACACTTACCGTAAGCGGACACGTTAACCGGACCCGAGGGTGTCCGCTTACGAGAGGTTGAACTGTAGTTTGTTAAAAGAATATGCGAAAGCAGCAAACAAAAGTTGTAGAAGTTAGTATTTTGTTTGATAACTTTATTAAGGAATTAACATAGTTAGAATGTGACGTAGGTGTAATTACATGAAAATATATTTAAAATAGAGTAAACATATGACAACATAATGATGTAATATGCAACAATGGAGTGTGTTGTGACATTCTACAATAGAACCGACAGCAATTTAACAAGATGAAGCGGTGTCTAGTAAAGCCGACACTAACGAGATGATCCAAATTAAGTTAAGTATGGATACGATAATTGTCTCAAAATTATAAAAATATTCGATAAGTTTTTACATCAAAGGAGCCTGTATAATATAAAAATAATAATGATGAAAGTGTGGTGTATAATTATTTAAGAAACTGTCAAGTAGACGCGTCGATAGCGTGTTGTATGCTGATCCATAGTTTAAAGTAGAGGCGCAGTCTTTGAAAATGGTCCTTGAACGGGACAGAGGAAACGAGGAGAAAAGGAGTTGTTTTTGTTGTTGCTGTTGTTGATGATGATGATGATGATGATGATGGTGGTTGTGGTGGTGATGATGATGATGATGATGATCGATGATGATGATTATGATAATGTGTAGCTTGGTATTGAATGTGGTCTGAGCTTGATGGGACGATGGTGACATTTTTGTTGTTGCTGTTGTTGTTGTTGCTGTTACATCATCATCTTCAACAACAACAACGACGACGACGACGATGATGATGATGATGATGATGACGACGACGACGACGACGATGATGAATATGATGATGATGATGATGATGCTGAAAAGGTCCGACGAGATTCCACCATCTTATGAGTTAAAATTTAGATTTCTGAAACTATTATTAAATTTGGAATAGAATAACGGGACAATGGCGAAAATCGTACGAGTAGAAGTATAAAAACTTGTTTCGCAACAAATTAAATGAATCCACGACCATGAAACTAATGGGTTCTTCTCCTCTGAAGTTGGGGAGGGGGGGGGAAGGGGTGGACATTTCCGCTGAAGCGGGTGTTCGAAAGGCCCCAGTCTCAATATTTATTTATATTTTTGTGTTTGTCTACCTCTGAAGTGGGGTACTCGAGCATCCTATGCACCCCTGGATACGCCATTGCGTGATGTACTGCAAGCTGCTTTGTCTATTACAAATAAATGTACTTTTGATTCTCCCTGATTTATTTATATTTTTAATTTTTTTCTTTTTGTGTTTTTGTCTTTTGTTTCTTGATTATATCTGTTATTGGTTTGTTTATCAAATTAAATCATATAATATTATAAAAGTGTATAGGCCTGCTATTAAACTAGAATAAGTAGGCTATAGAGTTTTCTATGATTTTGTAAATTGTCCATGTTATGCTTTTTCAGTTGAAAAATTACTAAATAGGCCTAAATTGTGCATTTTAATGAAATCGTTAAAATGCTAACTTGTTGAAAGACTAAATCAAAGACTTAATCACAAGTGCAAAATTTTTTCCATTATTGCTTTCTATTGCATATCTTACCTGCTTGAGGGTGTCAAATGAAGGACTTAGGCCTACCGACATTTGATATTCGGGTACGGGTAAGCCTAAATCGAAAAAGCCTACATTTTAAACATTATTTTTTCCTGCAATTTCGTTGCAGGCAGTACCAGTTGTACTATATTAGAGTGTTTTGTGGTCCAATGCTATATCACAACTGTGTTATTACCTAAAGGTTACCCAAATAGGATAAAATCACAACAAAATTTCATAACAGATTTTAGTATACAGATACAGATAAGGTGGGATGACTTTCAACCGCCTGATCCCGTACCACTTTCTTCCTCTGATACGCCGGCAACCTTCAAAGACTAATCATAATATACGTCCCAATTTTTCTAACTAAAACGTTCGCTTATTACTATCTTAAGAATCATATCATATCCGCGATAGTTTTAATAAGACATTTTAGACAATTTTACATCGCCGTGGGCATGATCTCAATACTATCGACCTACTTCCAGTAATAGTATTTTCATTTATTATAACTAGCCTTGTCAAAGAAACTCGATCTTTTTCCAAATAAATGATGAAATTAGAATTGCCGATCATAAATAGCCGCTTAATTGACAGAGTAGTTGATTTCTACGCACTTGTCTTTTTGTCCGTCTGCAGGCAGCATCGCGTATGATACTGATAGACGTATCATGTGGCAAGAAGAACATTCAAATCAAATCCTTAAATGTGAATTTAACTATTACAAGAAGTAGTACGAAAATCAATTTGTATGTAGGCATGGAATTATTATACGAACTACAATAATTCCATGATATAGGGTAGAGGAACCGAATTAAGTAAAGTAAATGTTACAAAACTCTCGGTATAAGAATTAGACCTATTTTTCTCAATTTTAAATGACATTTGTTGAGGATTTAACAATAACAACGACGGCTTTGATATACCGTAAATCTTAATGGTAACCCTGGGTTACTGTTTTTGACATTGTTTTCAGGGTAGGTTAGGGTAGGGTCATTAATACAGTAGTTTAATCTAACTACTTCGAAATAGTAACCCATTTCATCCCAAGATTTTTCGTCACTAAATAAATAACAACAGCACAAGTTTAATTTTATTCAGGCCCGCGGATCCAAGAAGGTGGGGGTGGGAGCGTTCCCCAGTGCTCCCCGTCATAAAGCAAAAAAAAAATAAAAGAGTGTAAAATGTAAAGAGAAAAAAAATATGTTTCAACAAATTTTTGACATAGTCCAAAATGATATGAGCGTCTAGATGTTTATTATTTCCAATTTTTTTATGGGAGGGTCATCCTCCCCTCTCAGACCCACTTCCTGGCGTCTTTCTGTGCTCTTCCAGCTATAAAATGTATCTGGTCTTTTCCCCCTCCTCGTTTACAAATTTCCGTTATTGATTATTATTAAAGGTATTGACTTTATTTATGAACTAAAAACTTGCGTCCGCTTACTTTTGCTTGAGTAAGTATATAGTAGCCATATAAATTTTAGTGTGTTATTATTGAATATTATATATTATGTTGGGCTGTTATAGAGAAGATAACCCTTCTATATAAAAAAGGTAATGCTTGCAGGTGTGTTTTGCTAAACGAAGTTCATGAGCGATTAATTTTATGGTAAATTCCTGTAAAACTTACGGAAAGTCCTAGTAGCCAGGATGCCAAGAAAATCCAGTAAATTTTATACCGTAAATGCCAATACAATTTATCGAATTTTCTTGGCATCCTGGCTGACAGGACTTTTTTCACAGTGCAATTGTTTACAGTGTATTTTTTTATATTTTTGAGTGCGGAGTTCAATATATTATAGTATTAACTATATTATAGTACAAACGCCACTTCACTAATAATATATTGGGTTATGTGCAATTTAGATAATATTTTTTATAATATCAATAAATTTAGTAGTTATAAACGCAATGTTGCTGCTAACAATAGTTTGTAATTTTATTTATTTTATGCATTTTGGCAATAATGTAGGCCTAAATTAAAAAAAAACACAAGAGATAAAAATGCAAATTGATAAAGAGGCAAAGGAGCAGAAAAAGCGGAAGCAAGTGTCATCTAAAGATGTACTGCTCCCAATAATTTAAATATAATTAAAAGATAATTAGCTCCTTTTAAATGAATTTAAATTTAAATATATTTAAAAAATATTTTTTTAATTATTAATAATAAAATTATTGTATATAACTTTTATTAACTGACTTTTTAAATATGTGTTATTGTTTTATTAAGGTCTCAAGTGGAATTATGTCAATAATTCTTGTATATCTCGTGTAATCAAGATCTGCTCTACTTGCATCTTATTTTTGGGGATGAAGTTTTATTTTTTAATAGTATATTTGATTGTTTTTATTTTACCTTGAATACTAATTAAAGAAACTCAGAGAAACGGATTTTCATTTTGTCATCGTTAGGTTTGGTTCCAGAATAGAAGAGCAAAATGGAGAAAACACGAGCGAATAAAACAAGAAAAGAAAGTAGATACCGTAGATTCATCAAGTGAAACGCATGGGGGCGCTATATCGTTAGTAACGCAGCCAGAATCAACCCCAGTGAACAGTAGTTTATGTTCCGATAGTGAGAGTGGGGATATCAGGAGGGATGGTGCCGAGGAAGAGTGTCAGGTACTGAGTAAAGAGGGCATTGATCGGATGTCATCTTACTTAAGTCGACCGGTAATGTTAGGAGGACCACTACCATACGATAAGTAAGTAAACAATCCTTTTTGGTAGGCGTACTAGTAAAAAATTTATGGTTGATACCAGTTGGAAATTAAAAATAGTCTGGTTTCCAACTGTTTTCAACTGGTTTTAACTGGTCTAACTGTTTTTTTTTTCTATTGTTTGAACTGAATTTTTTTAAGTGGTCGACTGGATTTCCAAACAGGTCCAATTGATCAACTTTTTTTTAATGATTCCACTGGTTTCTCAACTGATTTTCTGAAATGGTGAAATGGAGCAATTCGTGTTTCCAAAAATTCAGCTTCTTTTTCTGAGGTTAAACTGTTCAACTGCGTTTCTTAACTAGTAAAGTGGTAATTGGTTTTCTCTACTGTCCCCTGGTTAACTGGTTTTCTCAACTGGTCCAATTGCTTTAATTTTCAACTTATATCTTTTCAACTGATATCTTGACAAATCAAGTCATTTTTGTCATTTTCTCAAACTGCTCCAAATCCTTTACAAATGTATTGTATGATTCTAAATTATCCTAAAGTCGGGTTGCATAGCACCTGTGATATTTTAAGTAATGATAATAATTTGTCAATTTTCTAATCAGATATTAAGGATGTATAGTATAGTCACTCGAAGATTACTAAAAAGTCATAACCATTTAATTTGAAATTAACATGCTCATATTAAAGTAATCAAAGCTAAGAACATACAAATAGAAATTAGTGTATTGAACTTAACTGTTTTATAGTTTTACACTAAAAGTGTCCAAAATGAAAGAAGCTGCCAATTATTTTTAGCTTTATAATGTTGCAAAATTTGGAGAATTTATTCATTTATTTAATATTCTAATTTCTAGTGGAATGATCATGATACATATTTCTTCAAAATAGGATAGTCATTTGAAAATATCACGTATTATCATTTTGATGACATACATCTTTAAGGAATGTGACTGGATGATACCTTGCTAACGTGGTGGAACTAAACGGAAGTAAACTTTCTAAGGATAAATTTATAGATTAATTAGTTGTGTGACCAAACTAATACAATTACACAACGTTTTAACTATTAGATACTGACGGAAACCCTTTCTAATGTAAGTGCCAAATATATTTCTTGAACACTGTGTAATTTGAGTAATATACCCATGTCTTTTTGGGATTCACTTTGCAACGTATTTAGCGGCATTATTTCACCGTCAAAATATCACTCATTTTTATTTTTGTTAATTATTATTAGAACTGGTTTTCGACCTTTAAGTTGGCTAAATGGTCTTCATCCCTTGGTTGCCACGCCTTACGCAACACAGTTGATGACATATGCAGCCAGAAAAGGTATGTTTGTAAAAAATGTCATAATATGAATTGTAAATATTTGATAGGCCTACCAATTTATGTTGACAATGATTTTGTTTAACTCTGAACTCTGAGGTGATTCGTTTTTGTGAGTTGCCCGGTTCTAACTGCTTTGAAGTTTCTTTGATTCCTGGTGAAGGTGGTCCCAGGTGTCAGAAATATCCTTAAAGTGTTTTGATATTTGGAAAAAGTTGTTCCATGTGTCAGAAACAACCTTGAAGTTATTTGCACGTGGGTTAAGAAGGTGGTTCCAAGTTTCAGATCATGTTTTTGAAGTTTCTGACTTGCTTCTCGCTTCTTTCGATTTAGTTTAATTTCAATTCCGTCCAGAATTCAGGAAGGGAATGGGGGCTCACTATTCCCGATCATGGTGATCGTGGTCCCCCATAGATTTATTATTTACGGCTAGATGGTGAATTTCAGTCCCATGTAGGCGCCTACTATTTTGAATTCGTCAGCCTTCGTCACAAACATATAAGTTAAATAATAATAATAATCATCGTATTCTTAACATTTTTTTTGTCATAAAAATTATTTACATACGTCGTAAATATTTTATGTTGTCAATATCTTTATATTTGGATTAAAATTTACTTCCATTTATTGATAAATTTGAAACTTTTATGTAACATTGGTCTCGCTAATTCGACGTAATAATAGCATTAAAACGTAACTCGATTTGATTGATTGGATTCCGGAATAGTAGGGCTTTTATGGAACTGCACTTTGGTGGTTCTGGTTCTGGTTCTATTGTTAAAGCCGACCTCCTAAGGACTAACAAATGTAGAAGTAATATCAGGAGGGGTGGTTGTAGCAATGGAGTGACAGATAAGGTCCACCCCGTAGATTGAGGTACGCGGTGTCAGATGCGAGCAGGCTTGCATTGCCGTATAGACGAGATTAATTAGGAAACTCACAATCACGCAATCAGTTGTGGTCCCCATTTAGTAGCAAGTTTACTTTGAGGACATTATGGGGCCGCGCCGAATGCTCCCCTTAGATCCGTCTCTAAATACTATGATTATAGAACAGTGGCGGTGCTATGGGGAGCGCTAGGGGAGGGCTACAGCCCCCCACCTCCGTCAGGGAACCCTTGCCTTCCCCCCCCCACCCCCGTCTCGGGGAGAAATTAACCTTTTCGTCAGGGGCCTAGTAGGTCCAGACTACCCTCAAATGTGCATACAACGGCCGAAAATAACGTTTTTTGGTTGTTTTTTTGTGTTTTTTGTCAAACTGAAAACCGGGACCACGCTCACCTCAGACTTGGTCTAGTCGTCGGGGATGTCCCTCTCTGTCGGGAGTGTTGTCCTCCCGCGTCGGGAAATTCCTGACGCCGCTACTTGTAGAAGCCGATGATTTTGCTCTAACACTACCGACAGCTAACCATTTCAATTGCTTATTTCCAGGTCCATACCAGCACTTACTACAGAGGTATCCACACGCTCTTTACTCGCCGTCATCGCCGATGGTAATCACAAAAGAACATGAAAAACGGTCGACCAGTTTGGCGTTACTGCGAATGAAAGCAAGACAACATTCCGAGGCAATAGTTAAATCATCAATAATACCGAGCTCGGCTAATTCAGACACTGCTGACGCGTCATAGACAGATTACACACATGTTTTATTTCGAAACATGCACTTCATACCGGTGACTGCATCAGTCTTTCAAACATTTTGTATTAGGCTTAGAAATTTCCTTTTTACCCCTGTTTACAATTTAGGGTAGGGGGAGTGGGGGTGGGAGGGTGGAGGAAAGAGTGTTTTAGTTGAAGCTATAGATAACACTGAAATGCTGTATATCAATTATTTAAGCATAACAGGGTTTGTGATCGTGTTGTGAAGTGAGCTCCGATTTTTTAATTGGAGAGATAGATAAGACTATTGTGTAAATAAGCTATTTCATGGTTTCAACTGCGCATGTGCAGATTAAGGTCGATTAATAAAACGACGCGCGGCAAGTATATTCTTTTCAATAAGAACCGCGCGTCGTTTTATTACTTGACCTTGGTAACGCACATGGGCAGTTGAAACCGTGAAATGGCTTATTAAGAATTGGGCCAAAAATTAGGGAAAACAAATTATTAACGAGACTTTAATCAAAACGGCGGCGGAGAAGGGCAAACCTAGTACTTTGAAAGTCCAATCAATTTTTCTTTGCAAAAACTGTCTATAATATGCCTATAAATGGTCACGATGACACACCATGACCATGTTTGGATATATCATTACCATATATGGGTATAATCAAAGATTTTTATAAATTTAATAGTCTAGCTAGACTATCACATTTTCTTTGAAAACACCTTGATATTCCCATATATAGTCCTGATGATGTCACGCCATGATCATACATGGGTATCTCATTACCATATATGGGTATAATCAAATATTTTTCTCAAATTAAATTAATAGTCTGGATTGAACTTTAAGTTCAATCCAGACTATTAAAAACTGAAACTGGAATAAAAAAAACTCGGAATCTGAACCTGAACAGATGTAAAAGCCGCTTTAATTAGAGAGATGATCGTGAACTGCGCACACACGTGGACGGGCTCATTCAACTAAGATCTATATGGTAGAACGGTTAACGTGGTTTATATAAAATGCTATATTGGTATGAACATGTTTGTTCAGAAATGCACAGACGGTATTATATAATTATAGGCCTTACTAAGGCGTAGTAAACTTATTTATTATGTGTAAAGTTTGCTTGTAGATACATAACGGAAAGCTCTAGCGACCGCTGCTCAACTAAAGCCCCTTTCACATAGAAAAAACCGCAATCCTAGTATAAACACCTCGGCGTTACGCCGGCGTTTACCCTTTCACACAGCTGGTCAAAATACCGTATTAATACCGTATTCCTGTCTGAAAGGG
>JAOTQE010000816.1:0-11445 GCA_025631205.1 Nesometra sesokonis
CAAAACATAACACAACCGCAAACCGTAACAACACATGTTGTTTTTACGTTTTGCGAGACCCCCCTTTTACGTTTTGCAGCTTTTTTCGTAACAAAAAAATATTACGAACTGCGTTGATTTTATGATTTTGTGCTGATTATTACGTTTTGCGTTGATGTTACGATTCGCGGTCCAACAGGTTTAAAAAATCACCGATCCAAGCCGGTATATCACGGTACACTAGCATCTTATCAGTATTTGTATCTTGTTTTCAATTTTGTTTGTTTTAATGTGAATGCAAACTTTTCTGTTTTATCAGGTTTTGGATCATCAAGCAAATATCGCTCAGGAACCAAGCGCCAGCGAATCACATGGTCTACGGATGCACGAAAACATACCAAAAAAGGAATAGTATCGTCTGTTAAAGCAAACGGATCAACAGGTTCACATAATACGAACAGTGAGTTACAATCCACTTCAACGGAGTCTTAGCAGACGGTCTATAGTGTAATGTATACGTGCTAGTTTTTTTGTGCTTCTTATGCTCTTGTTTTATAAAATATTCTACAGACATGCATTTGTTAGATTGATCTAAAAAAGACGTCTATAGTATTTTGTACAACAAAATTTGATGCTGAATGATATCTGAGACTGCTACAGAAAGAAAATTATCTAAGATTATATTAGATAACCAAAAATATTAAGATCCTCAGATGCTGAGGGTTCAATTCAATGTTTTTAGGATACAATTTTGGAATCTCGGAAGATTTCGAAGATTATAAAAAAACAGTGTCAATTCTATGTATGTTTCTCCTTTCTGTGCATTATTTATTGTTTATAACAATAATCTATTATATTAATTTCATTTTTACCCTCGTCCCACTGAAGTGGGGAGAGGGTATTGCAAACTGCGTCTGTCTTTCTGCCTGCCTGCGTGTGTCTGTCTGGCTGCATCCTTATCTAAAAAACTATTAAGCAGATTTACTTCAAATGTCAGAACCATCTGTATCTAGGTTCTGAGGTTTGGTGTTGGTCCGCCTTACCACGTGAATTCTGGATTCTAATCTATTAGGCCGGGTTAAAATTGAGGGAGGTGCCACCTGGAGAAGGAGAAGTTCTAATGTAGTTTTTCTAGATCATTTTTTTTTATGGGGAACAAGAATATCTGAGGTAAACGGGCTGTATCCTGAGAACGTTTCCGTGAGGGCGCTTTTTTTCAAAATGGCCGCCAAAATCCTATATTAAGGCCATTTAGGTATATGTTATGCATGTTTGACCATATTTTGCATTAAGTTTGACTGGCATTAGATTAAAAAAGAAGCTACGAATGTATTACAAAACCTATAGACGCCCAAAATGAGGGCACTTTTCAAAATGGCGGCTAAAATTCTGTTTAAATGGGTTAATTAAGCATGTGTTAGGTCCATTTGTTCAAGTTTTTGCATTAGTTTTGATTAAGGTTATTCTGAAAGAAGTTCGAGAGTAACATACACTGTATAAAAGTGAAAATGAGGGCGGTTTTCAAGATGGCCACCAGAAAAACTCCCAGAAAATGTACGTATATTGTTTTTCTTTTTGATCAACCAAAATAAAAAACATAAGTAAGAGTGGACTTACAGTGCGTTTCGAAACCTGTCAGGTTTCATTGTCAACTGGCGTGTCATTTGGAGTGTGAAATTCCACGACGATGTTTGTGAACAGCGCCACCATTCGATCCAATTGGACGTGCCCCCTCCTTCTCTTTCATTAGCAGCTGATCGTAGATGTGGGACATTTTATGGGTCCCTTCATCCCTGTTCATGATGTTATCAGACCTTCGTATGTTGGATCGAATGGTGGCTTGAACTCAAGTATTCCATCTGCAATGTCCTTTTTGACCGGTGTTCCAGAGCTCAGGTTGTATATTTGATCTTTCTATAATCGCTTGTCAAACGGGTTTATGTACTCTGTTTTCATCACATTGACTAGTTTCTGCACCTTCTTTCCTACCTCTTCTCATGCTCAGTTGTTGGAGAATTCCCGGAAAGATGCCGTATTTTCTGCTTGTTGTACATGGTTAAGTGCCCATTTCAGAATTGACTTGTCATTTCAATTTCAATTTCAATTTTTCAAATTTACATTTATTTACTTCCATTAAATGAAAAATAAATATAAACATCTCTCTTTTGAGTAAAGAAAAATAAAGAACATAATAAAAACAAGAAAATATAACGAGAGAGTAGACAAATTAATTGAATATGGAAGAAGGCATAATCCCGAGAAGAAAAAAATCTTGTGATGGGTATGCCTGAAAAATAAAAACAGAAGAACATTATCAATTACAAAAAAAAATAATTAAGGTAATTTATATAGTACATTATAAATATAAAACATAACACAAAAAATATATATATATATGTATAATAAATAAATAAATAAATAAATAAACCAACAGACAGACAGAGAGACAGAGAGACAGAGGGACAGAGAGACAGAGAGACAGAGAGACAGAGAGACAGACAGACAGACAGAAAGACAGACAGACAGACAGACAGACAAATAAATAAATAAAATAAAAAAAATATGCACATCTAACTTTGACAGAGTAGTATTAATTTCAATAGGACGAAATTAGGTAATGTTTCAATTTGGTGGAAAATAACCTTGGGGTTGGAGCTTCTAAAATGTTTGAGGGCAAGATATTTATTATAGAGGACCCAGAGTATCGGATGCTGTGTTGGAAATAATTTGTGTTATGGATAGGAATGTGTAGGCCTAAGTTATTTCTAGAACGAGTTGAATAGTTGTGAAATAAAGAGTTGAAAGTAAACATGTTTTTCAGATGCGAGAGAAGAGTTGAACAGGTAGCAGAGAAAACAAATTGTGCTTGTTGAACGCGGTTTATGTCGGTGAGTTAGTAGAGAATGATTTTATACCACCTGCAACTTTCGCATCTCTGTTGATGGTCTGCTCTCCACGTTGGTCCAATGCAGTTTGTAGTGCATATCTACTCTGACCTTGTACTGACAACCTTTTTTCTTCAATTAACTGGCGATTACCAGGATAAAGGGATTCAATTTCTCCATGCACATGACATAGTAGCTTCCATACCGGGTATAATTAGTCTTGTTGAGACCAAAGTAGAATGGCAACATAAAATCCCATCCATACCTCATAAGGTCATAGTTATTCTCTTGAACTGCAGTGTGAACCATATGGTGACATTTCCTTAAGTCTTAATCCAGTAACCAAAACTATGCCGTTCTTCCATAGGTTCCTTTACGCACCTTGGACTTGAAATACTCGGAACCATCAAGAAACCGTTGAACCTCCTGTTCATCAAGTAGAGAAAAGAAACTCTTGATATCATTCACATTCATCAAGCTGTGAATTTTGTCAGCAACATCTGCATTACTTTGTTCAATAAATGTTCCCAAAAGCAACCTCTCCAGAGCTTCCTAGAACAAATTGTGAATGTAGTGCGAACCATTTAGGATTTCATTTAGGCATCCAGAAGAGCATATACCTGCTTTAAATTATAATATATCTTCAAAACCAGATCCTGTTATTAGATTACAGTTAAATTTTCCTTCATGAAGTGGAAATCATCCAGATGCAACATCACATTCTTGAATTTCATCTGGAACTTCATCGGGAGCTTGTAAGCATACATTGCTGCTCCGACATCCATGGTATATTCACGTATGGCATATTGACCTCAGTGCACAGATTCTGAAGGAACAAAACTAGCCTGTAAATTGTTCTGTAATGATTTATCGGTGTCGGTAGTGGTGGAAAAAATGTCTCGCAAGTCTTTTGTACCATAATGTTCGCAACTCTATTTTTTATTTGCATCGACCAATCTGAAAATGTTGGAAGGGTTTGGTCTCTGGATGCAAAAAGCCTCAAGATACTCGATACTAACCGCGTTTAGTTGCCTTTCGCAACTTCACTTTCATCAATTCTTTGCCGAATCATGTTATGGAAGGTTACAGGTTCTTTTTAGAATCAACTCTTGGTATTTCCGCTTGACAGGATTGATCATCAGGCAGGGCCCTTTGCTTGATATCTTTTGGAACTGCTTTTGGTTGTAGGCTTCTTCTCTTGAAAGGCAACTACATTTTTTATATCAAGTACAGCCTTCTTAAAAAGTGTATCCCAATGCATGTTGAAATTATCTGCCCAGAATATGGTTAGGACTGTGTCATCATTGCTGGTTTGATAGGCAATGAGCCACACCAAATACAAAATGTTGAAAAAATGTGTTTCTGTTAGCATTTATTAAAAAGAAAATAACAAGTTATTAGGCCGGCCATCTTGAAAAGCGCCCTCAGTTTCAATTCTAAACAGTGTATGTTACAGTCGAACTTCTTTCAGAACAACCTTAATCAAAACTAATACAAAATTTGAACTAATGGACCTTACACATATTTAATTAACCCATATTATACACTTTAAACGGAATTTTGGCCGCCATTTTGAAAAGCGCCCTCATTTTGGGCCTCTATAGGTTTTGTCATACAATCGTAGCTTTTTTTTAAATTTAATTCCAATCATACTTAATGAAAAATAATTGCCAAACATGCATAACATATACCGAAATCTCACCATACACATTGTATTATATTGAAAGAAGTAAATGTTTCTTTGAATTGAAATAGCCATATAACGCTTAATATGGGATTTTGGCGGCCATTTAAAAAAAAAGCGCCTTACGGAAAAGTTCTCAGGATGCAGCCCGTTTACCTCAGGTATTCTTGTCCCCCATAAAAAAAAAACTGGTCTAGAAAAACCACATGAGAATTTCTCTTTCTCCAGGTGACACCTGCCTCAATTTTAACCCGGCCCGTATATGATTTTGTATCTACTGCCCTCTCTTAAGTGACAAAAAATACAGTAGATAATAAACAGGCCTGACAGTTACTAATATACTCTGGTCTTATCTGTAAGCTATTATCATTAAAAATCCAAACATAACCTTTCTTGACCGTTAATAGAGTATGTAGTATGTTTATTCTGTGTGCCTGATACCTCCCTATCACCATGGAGGTATAAGTGCTATCACAGTGAAAGTAGGGAAAGAGTGAAAACTATGGCGTTAGGCTGTTCACAAATGAACACACAAACGCAAGAGACGGCAAGAGGGAAAAACCTCCTTCAAAACATAGGCGAGGGTGTAATCTTTCTTGCATCGTTGGTGTGTTTACAGTATACAATTTTTGAAGTGTCATACTTCAGATTTTAACTTATTGTTCAGGTTTAGTGTTGTTTTTAGGTTTAAATGTTTTAAATTGTACCGATCGTATTATAATTATTAACAATTTAATTCGATGTGCTGTTGTTTGTAATGCTACGCTGTTTACTTTCAAAATAATAACATGTTTTTGTCAGTTTTTTTGTTGTAATGGTACGCTTAATGCGTTTGTTTTGTACGCCCCTGCCTTTTCCTAACGATCCTGTAAATAATCGAGGGGTACTGGGTATGAACAATGTACCTTATTATATTCAATATTATTATATTCTACATCAAACATTTAAACTGCAACGATTGGTTGAAAATCGCCACCTGATTAAAAATATTCCTAGTATTCCAGCATGCTGACGTCACTCTGCGAAATAGTATACTACTGTATTTATCAAAGTGACGTTACTTGTATGACGTCAATATTTGCGAACTTAATAGTAAAATAATATTTCGCAAAGTGATCAGTTAACTAAAGACGATATAGACAAATTTATCAATTCAGTAGATAGCGAAAACATTTAAAAACAAAATATGGTATGTCCATTTTCCGATTGTAGAGTGAATTTTGAGGATGTAGCCCGGGACCTAGTATTGTAGGCCTCGATCCAAAGAGTGTGACGGCCTAGGCCTAAGTGTAGGTCTAGCCTAAGCTCTTCGTTTTGGTGTTTGATGTAGAATAAAACAATACGTTGCCTAATTTCGAGTTTCTGGTTAAAATATGGGTCTCGGTGCCTTCTAAAATTTACTACTGCGCCCCTCAGTGAATAGTCCTATTTGTGAGGCACCGCTGCCCATTGGTTCAAACAGCAACTCTCAAAGCAACGTATGGTATACCATTATTTCAATCCACTCAAGTCGAAGTTCAGATAGATTCTTGTCACCAGTACTTTACGAAATGAATGTCTTGCTGTAGACAATGGGATAAATTTATCAACCCAGTTGGTGAAAATTGCCTTTGTGTACTTTGTATTAATCCTTTCATTTTGGTGGAATCGAAAACAATAGCTGGTCATGAAAGACACCGGAATGTTTCACTCTAAAGTAGGGGTATTTAGTGTTTATATATAATTTAATTAAAAAAATTGTGCATGTTTTCTAATGCTGGATGATAATATTTGCTAAATTCACAAATGTTACATTTCAGTAGTTATATGCTTTTAGAAGTGCACAATTATGAGCATTATGTCTACATAATTTTGTTTCTATCACCTAGTTTTAGCCTAACTTAAAATGGCCAGATCTTAAACCGGAGGAGAAAAACTGCTAGTGTGGTAGGATATCGTTATTTATAGATTGAAATAACTACCACGTTTGCAGAGCTCCCAAGTCTCCAGGATTGTCCTGGAGTCTCCAGAAATTTTGGATCATCTCCCAGGCTCCCGAAATTATCAAATTTTCTCCCGGAATTTAGTTTCTCCAGGAAATTCTCCAGGTTTTATAAAAATTGCACAATCAGAGCATAAATTGGCCTAGTTATTTCAAAATATTGGTTTGAAAGTACAAAGCAACTATGAAGTTCAGTAATGTTTTGGAGAACAGTAATACTATTTTAACCTTGACAATACATTTTAGAAACTATCTTTCCATAACAGTCAAGGTGTTGAGCTTATAAATAAGGGTATTTGTACATACATTATTGGAAATGTAGACTTTACAAACAGTGGTAAACGACCACGAGAAAATCTCCAGGAATTTTCTTTTTACAACTTGGGACCTCTGCGTTTGTTATGTAAAAACATTAAAAAATTACACTCACCTACATATGCACGAACCAAAAATCAAGTTTAAATTTTAGGAACGAGTAAATAACATTCTACATTTTATCTCCAAAGCCCAGCTACTTTTGTTCGAAAATACTGGAATCTTGGCGTATTATTCTAAAGCATTGAATAATTGACTGACATGCTATTCATTGATTTTTACAAAAAAAAGTACGCTGTTAATTAAACCAATCAAGTTGATTTTTTACATTATATTGAAGTTAATAAAGGAACATTTTGCCACAACAGTGGCAAAAATTGGCCCAGTATTGGCGAACGTAAAAACTTAAGAAGTTTCGACATATTTTAGTAAAACCGCAGATTTTACACGGAGAAATTCGAAAAAACGACCGTTACAAAATTAAGAAGTCCGACAAGATTTCACAACCTTATGAATTAAAATTTAGACTACTGAAACTTTTATTAAATTTGGAGTACAATAACGGGACAATGGCAAAAATCGTACAAGTAAAATTAAAGTAAGCGATAATCCCGGAAAAACGGGCGATTTGCATAAAATTAAATTAATTCGCGATAAAAACCTAACCTAACTAACAACAATGGCAAAAATCGGCCCAGTATCGGCGAAGCTGATACGTGAATACTTAAGACGATTCGGCAAAATTAAAACAGTTTGACAAGATTTCGCAACCTTATGAATTAAAATAATTTAGATGACTGAAAATATTATATTACATTTGTAATAGAATAACGGGACAGTGGTGAAAATCGTACGAGTAGAAGTGAAATGCCAAATTAAATGCATTTGTGACAATAAAACTTATCTTAATGGCCAGGTAATAATAAGATCTATCGCTGGGTCATTAAGATCGTTCGGGAAATTTAAAACAATTATAGCCAATGAATATGTTACTTCGTGTTACTTAACCTATTTTAAAATAAATCTGCTTCAACATAACTCTACTATTGCCATTGTTTCCGTAACATTCCTTCAACAAGAATGCCTCCAGCAGTGGCGATCCCCCAACTGACCTAAAAAATGGGGCTCCAATGAGAATGAACTAACATGCATAGCAGCTGAGCATAATACATAAAAACATGAAAGGCTAAAGTGGGACATGTGAAAGCAGTTTTTTTTTGCCTGTCAAAACCAAAACCGGGATTTAAGCGTCCCCCCGCCCCCAAATCCCAATCTTAGATCCGTCCCTGTCCTGGAACCACGGTAAAATAAAGTAAGAATTTCGGCATAATCATGTAGCACAGTGCTGTATGTTCACTGAATGTTATTGTATGTTGCTTCGGAGAACATGTATATGCCTATATAAATTCCTTTTATGTACTGTATGTGGTTTTAATAAGCATGGCTTTAACGTATATATGAGTATGTTTATATGTTTGTATAGTAGTAGCCTTATTAGGAAAAGAACAAGCCTACATTTTGAAAATACAGTTAAGTACAATAGAACGTTAATGTAATAACCCGAAAGATTTTATTGATCAAGTTCAAACAATGTATAGGGCCTATTATTCTTTTATATATCAAACGATTACGTAAAAAATCATTTTTCTTACCAGCTCACACAGTTTTTGACTATAATTCACAAAGTAGCAGTGACCATGGATACCACAAAACACCAACTACAGCCTTCAACAGACCTCCTCCGTCGCAAACAATGGACCAAGGATATAGTATATAAAATACATAGTCGCACCATACATAATATTACTGCAGAATATGCACGGACAGTATACCTTATCCAGTTGAGTCGGGATATAGCATATATATAACACATATTAGAGGTGCCATATGTCTTATATTGCTCTATAAACGGAGAGTTATCCCTGTTGAGTCGGGATATAGCATATATATAATACATAGTATAGGTACAATAGGTCTTATAATTGCTATGTGCACGGACAGTATATTAACCTGTTGAGTCGGGATTGCTATATGCACGGAAAGTACCTTATCCAATTGAGCCTGGCTACATGCTAAGCGTCCACAGATACTTAACGGTCGGAACTCAAACGTTACACAAATTTATGACGTGTTTGTTTCCGTTTTATTTCGTGAAGCTGTTAAAGATCCCTATAAATCAGATACAACTTTAGAATGTGTGTATCATTCTGTTTCCGTTATATTTCGTGAAGTTACGAAAATTCCTTATAGGCCAGCCTAACTTTAGAATGTGTGTAGCTAAATAAGTCTCACATTCAAATAAGAATTTCTTCAATTGATCGACAAGCCAACTGGACTGTCAACGTACTGTCATGCCTGCGTACTGTACATCAAGAACTTCTCAAATTTTAAACCAATTGAATTTCAACTTGAATATTTAAGCCTAATGGAAACCGAACGCAGGACAGAAAATCTGATGAAAGTGATGATCAAAGCACATTACTACAATACTTATTACATTAAAAAATCAATTGGACTATTAGAACTTGACAAAATAAAATCCGGTAGGCCTATTAAAATAATGCCAGTCAATCCCATTGATTGAGATATTAAAACTTGGCCAAAACTATACATACACACATATGGGACCAACCAGAATTTGCTGGAGGTGAAAAAAAATCATCACCGCTCATAACCGTTCACCACCGTTTAACAGACTTTGCCCCCCACCCCCCGTTGAGACAACGCCGTATACGCTTGGCCACCCCTGATGGTCCCACCACCACTCCGAAAGTTTGAGCTGCACAAAATATTGCGAGCGGTGAGGAGAGGGCAATTTTCCACTCCGGCAGAGTTCACCACCGCTCCAACAACGCCTAGTCAAAGTTGGGCACCCGCTATACGCAAGTTCGTAGACGCTTGGGTCCGCTAGGCCAACGCAGAAATTTTGAACGCTGGACCACCGCTGCCTTTGTCAGCTTGCCCGGGTGATTAAACTTTGGGGATCCATTGATGAACATTGGTTTGCCGTTGGTACCGCTCGCTACCATTAAATCGACGTGAAAGCAACGCCGGCTTCAGAAGTGCACCGCTAAAGCCCGTTTTCCTGTCGATCGTTAATCCCAAAAAACCGCGATTTGAATCGGCGTTTTCGATCGTTCATTTTGAAAAATGACGATTTTCACAACGATCGACAGGAAAAGGGGTAAATTTCGACGTTAAAAAGTTTGACGATTTGGATTGTTAAATTTGAATGTTCGCGAGGCAACATTGCCCGCGACATGGGCCTAGAAAATCACATTATTTTGTTTATTTATTAAATTTTCGGAAGCTGTAACTTGTTGCACAACATAAAATATTCAATTATTTAACTAAAAGTTCGTTAAATTTGTTTTATTGCGATTTTAATTTGTCGCGAAGATTTACGAATTTCCCTTCGTTGCGCACAACGTAGTAAATAGCGAAAATATAGCGGTCCAGCGTCATTTTAATTTTATCGTTAATTTTTAAATTTTTATAACGATTCAAAACGCCGTTTCAAATCGGCCATTTTGGAATAACGATCGACAGGAAAACAGGCTTAAGACAACGCCCGGGTTTTTCGATTTGTTTTCCCATTTTGTGCGTGGTGACGAGCGTTCGAAATTCTGCCCCTCTCCCACCGTTCAAGGAACGCTCCAGCAAAGTACGGGCGGATAACCGGGCCTTAAGGCCCTGTCACATTGTAGCGAATAGAGCCAACTGTCACGTATTTTAGACAGTTAATTCATTGTATCTATCGAATCGTATACAATAGTCAACAGTCGTATACAATAGTTAATGGTGTTAGCATGTAAAGTCGTTGGTATTAGAATTTGCATATTGTTGTACCTGGTGATCGTGGTATTAAATAGTAAGGCATATCGTTTCACGGGGTCAGTTCATATCGGTGTGCCGTACGTGTGCCTCAGAAGCAAGCCAGTCTCATTTCCACGTGAGGTGGCGTCAAACGAGGACGGAGCAGTTTGCTAGTCTGGAGGGAAGGCCCGATATATGTTATACAACTTAGAACTGGCGAAGCCGGTGTAGCCGTCGAGGACGGTACGTTATTTTATTTTTCCCTACATATGCTTTTCAATAGGATACCATACGTAATTCATGCTATTATTATATTGATGTTATAATGTTATTTAAAATACTGTATTTTATAACGATTGGATACTAGATAGATATTGGTTGTTTTTAGGCTTCAAGCATGGACCACCGTATTGATCTGTATTTGAATGGATTTACCGAGGCAGACGCTTGATGCTGAAAGCTTATAACTGATGCTGGGTCAGGTCGTCGATGGTTACGCGAGTTGATGCGGAGTCGTGCTGACGGTTATGATATTTTTCTTTTAAAAGGCCTTTTTTGTGAAGTACTAGTACTTGCGTGTTGTTAATACTGATTATTTATTAAATGATATGAAGAAAATGAACAAATTTGCAGCTTGTTAATTCGTCAATTTGTTTACCCTCCCATTGAATCCGTTTAAGATTATATTTAAAAAATATACATGTGACACCATTCCCATCTTACACAAGGAACCCGACCAACAAAGAAAGTTGTTAAAATCCCGGACGTAAAGCGATACTTACGTT
>JAOTQE010000827.1:0-11445 GCA_025631205.1 Nesometra sesokonis
GAAAAGCAGTACCGCTGTACATACTTTTTCTCGCGTTAAGAGAAATGTTCGCGGCAAAACTATAATTATTTTCCCCACACTTTTTCATTGAAATTCTGCGTGGAGGGGTTGAAAATAAGAAATGTCGCGACGTTTACCGACTACCTCGCTTATAGGCCTTAGCATTAGGCGTTATTTAAATGTCATATAATACTATTAACATTATTATTAATCTGCTGTCAATATGACAGAAGTAATAAATCCGTATTATATCAAGATGTAATTGCCATAAACTTACCTATAAATATAGAAGTGCTGCGTCCCTCCTTTGTGGAATTGTATAAATATGCAATTGATAGTGGAAAAATAGGAGCTTTGCCAATTCCATATACAACAGATCCCATTATTAACAAGATCATGGTTGTTGTGGACGATTTATTCATATTAAAATTGTTTATATTTTCTCTATAAGTGTTGTTACTTTTATTGACACAGAGCACAGTTTGATAGTTAAAATATGATGAGTTTATGTGGATTTGATCAAAACCAAACACAGCATTGGGTAAAAATACAATTGCAAATCCAGCAACCGTTAGAAATGTGCCTACTGCAATGACTTTCGGTCTGTTAACAATTGAGCCAATATAAGACCAGAATAACACGGTTGCAAAAATTCCAACCTCATCCATACAGTTTAGAAGGGTAATCGGAATGTTAACATGTCTTTCAATTTTGATGTAGAATGTTTCTAAATAGGTAACTTTGATGGCCATATACGTGAATTCTATTGCACATATGAGTATAATATACGTTACGGCATTTCCAAAATTTCTGGTAAACTGGTGTTTCTTTTTTTCTTGGTCGTCCGATGAGAGTCGGTATTGTCTCTCTAGTGTGCGACTAATCGGTTTTCGAGTGATCCTGAGGGAAGGAGTATTTGATGTTGTGGACCTACATTCATCTTGATCTTCTCTACATTCATCTTGATCTTCTCTACATTCATCTTGATCTTCATTGAATACATTATCGTTTATTGCAGGAACCGGTGTATAATCCCAACTAAAAGATCGTTCGCCAAATTCAGAACTCATGATTCAAAATGCAGAATTTGCTGGCTGGAAATGTGATAAATCAAAAGTGTTAACTTTAAAAGGCACAGAAAATGTACATTAGACAGAACAGTGCCAGTCGTTCTAATGCTGCAAACCTCTCATGTTTTATTTTTACTTTGAGTGTTAGGAGGCTTCTTTAACGAAATAAACATATCTCAACTCGGATTTTTTTGTAACTTTGTCTAGGCTTTTTATTGAGTAAAATGTATTCATTTCATTTTTTTTATTTCAGACTCATGGTCCATATATTAAAATAGGCTTAATATATAAACAAGCATGAGATAATCATATAAAATAAAAGAAAAAAAATCCAGAAATTCGCTACAAAATACGCGAGACTTTGTATTGTAATGCTAGTATTAAAAAATATACGAGAATAATTTATGTATATTGCGATAAATAATATGTACCAAAACAGCTCTATATATTGCCATAAATTGAACAATGACCGATTTGTGAATTAATGGTAATACAAAATTTGGAGAAACAATAGCTGATAATCTTTGGTACCCGTCACAATGACATGACTACGACATGAATGGAAGATCTTGTAGTGTCTTGGTAGTAGTTTGAGCCTTTGTCGGGAGTACGAATCTCATTGGTAGCAGACTCCTTCTATCCGGCAGGAATTATTTAAGGTTTCATGGTTAAAAGTGGAAATATCATACGCCTAGGTAAATATATCATATAAGGCACCATCACAAATTCAAATAAGGCAATCGTAAACAATTCCTCGCCTTTGCTTTTCTATCATACATGTCATCTGAAATCTCAGTCAACTGTACTATATTAGAAAAATTTAGATGACTCGCATAGGCCTAATAATATACAGTAAGTAACTGTTACCATGTTAAACTTGGTTGCGAGTGAAATTAATTTTGTTTAGAATAAGAATGTTGCTCAAATTGATCAGGAAAACACTACTGTTATCCCATCTTTTATTTCAAAAGAGCAGCTAATAGGCCTAAATAGGTTAATCCAGTCTAGTTTCTAGTTTTTGTCACCCAAGAGAGGGCAAGAGACACAAAATCAAATAGATTAGAATCCAGAATTTATGTGGTAAGGCGGATCACCACCAAACCTTGAGAGGTCCTAGATACGGTTGGTTCTAACATCTGAAAATTTGAAGTAAATCAACCCAATAGTTTTGAAATATGGTGCAGACGGACAGAGAGATAAACAGAGCTCATTGCAATACCCTCTCCCCACCTCAGTGGGGCGAGGGCAATAAATCACACCTTTTCAACCATTGTTGTGTATTCACTTGTTGAGGAACAATACATAAAAAATAATAAAATAATAATAAAATATAATATAATAAAAAAAATACTCACTAATAAACGAATCAAATTCTAGATGTAGAAGATTATAAATTGTCTGCTGCCTTATATACACAGACGTCTATATGCCCTACAGTATGAAAATGAAGTAAGGTATCAGTAATGCATCAACTGGTAACATTTACTTTCTTAAGAACAATAGTTTACTTACCGAATAAAAAAATCTAACTCTAAATATGCAGTGTTTATTTTAAATTCGCTCAAATTACAGATCAGTAACCTTGATAAAAAGGACAAGATTCAAATAAAATGTCTGATTGTCTCGGGTACTCTTTAGTATTCAATTTGTATTTCAAACTAGATTACATAGTTAACGGTCTGGGTGTAAAGTACAGTAGTTTTAACTGGATATCTACTAACAAATATTTGTTTTCTGTTGTCACAGTCGGAAACAATAATTAGTTACTATTATGTTGATGTTATGGCGCAGTGATAAAAATATAGATATAGCAGCGTATGTATTTCGACAGGCTTGTCGTACAATAATTTTAAATTGGAGTGAAAAATATAGATAAACAAGCATATGGACAATTAATATAACAAAGATGGACCAATGTGAAGTCCACTGATTCGAGGCATTAGGGAGTTCAAACGTAAACGACGTAAAAAAAAATGTGCATGCTAATGAGATAATATGCGACTTAGGCCTGAAAGAATGTAAACAGTGTTTTTTATCTAATTCTTCTAATATGAACTGATGGAAGGGTTATATTTACAAGCTTCCGATAAATTTATAAGTCAGTTGAATATAGCAATTATTCAGGAAAATTATTTATTTGCATAGTTTATAGTATGGACATAATCCCCATGAAGTCTCAAAATTTATGTTGCAATACCAACGCAATCGTTTAGCAGTATAAATATTCCATTCCATCGATTCCTTGATAAATTTCCAGTTGGGTCTGTGTATCTATATCTCTATCACCTTGTATATCGCAATAAATTTTGTATTAAAGTCGTCAACCAGAAAATACATCCTTTTAAAAAGGCTTTTAACATAATCTCACTTGCATACACATGAAACAACGGAGGTATAACTTTTTGTGGTGATTTTTAAAGGCAGTGGATATTTATAATTTGATTTGATTCGTTTACATATTTGGTACTTATAAATAGGTTGTAATTTAGAAAATCTGCATTCGTGATGAAGCCATTCTGGCTTTGAATCTCAGTCACACGTTATTTATATTTTATCTTGATCATTGTTTTAACAGAAATACAAATTATCAAACTCGTACCTTGTTGTTAAGAATTTAAATTATCATACAATTGTACATGTAAATCGCTAATGATGGCTAATTCCATGTATCCTCCATTGAGAAAAGTGATTGTGCATGCTATAGGCCTATTAATACCGTGTCCAAACTGTCGTATTCCCCAGCACTTATTTATTAAATTGAATGGTCAGTTCGAAAAACAAAACAACACATTTAATACAAACGACTCATTTTAAAGAGAGAATTATCTTTGATATACAATCACATAATTGTCTGCTACTACGAAACGCTAATTTAATATCGTATAAAATATCCACAGTCTAACTTAGTGCATACTAAGAAAAATAATTAGAATAAACAAAAGACAAGACAGATTGGGGTCTTCGGCTGTTCTAAACTAAAATGTAAATAGTTTATAAATTAACAATCAAATTATTGAGATATTCAGAAGAACGTTTTGATATCGATCTTTCAGATATATCCTATAAGCATTTTGAGAATATGATAAAGTGCATACATTCCATTTTATCTTTGGAAACGAATGTAAAGATGTTTCAATTTATAAAATCACTGACCTCGCCCAGGGACGTTTCCAGAAACAGGCGAAGAGTTGGGGGAGAGTGTGGTGGTGGTGCTCAAACCTGGGTTACGCTATTTTCACCCACTGACACGTTCTTTATAGTGTGACTTATGATGTTATGGTAATTTTACCTCACAGTATAGTACTTTCTGATGGGGTGGGGCGGAGTGTTCGTTTCCATTGAAGCGGGGACTCAAGGTAATAGTTTTGAATTTTTCTATAATTTTTTTGTTTTTTGCCTCCGAAGGGGCGTGAAAGGGGGTGCTCTATAAGCACCCCTTCTGGATACGCCACTATCACTGACAGTTTTAATGTTCATTCCACGGATATCATCTTCAGAGTGGCGACTATTGTTAAGCACTGCGCACACTAATAGGTTCTGTAGCAATGGAGTCGCATATATACTTTACTCAAGAGCAGTAACTTGACTCAGGGTGTTGACACCTTCGTATCTGTGCATCATCGGTTTCTTTTTATTTACACTTACGCTTCAAGATTTTTTTTTCTTGTTTTAACAAGAAAAAAAATACATGAAATTATCTCAAAGTTGTTACAATTGTCTAAAGGTATCTCAAAATTATAGGAATAAAAATATTACATAAAATACAGTAAAGAGGGCCTATTAAAATATTTATTTTTAAATTTGGTTATACAGACACAAAATTGAAAAAAAAAAATTCCAGGAACATAAAAAAATACTTCATTCTTTTGCCCTAATTTATAATGTTATTAAATAAACCCACCTCTGGTGAAACTATGACGTTCGCAGTTGGCATAGCGGTGTTGGTAGTTCAAATCCAATGACTAATAAAAACGTAATGTAATACTGATTTCTACTATTTTATTCCTATATTCCTTCCACACTGTTTCGTTAATTCATTGACAGACGAACATTAAATAGTGAGTTAGTGCATTTATAGTTCAATAGAAGAATATTTAAAGAATTAAATTAGTGTTTCGTCTACAAGTTATAATTATTTTAGTAGTCGGCATCGTGTCTCAATAGACACCATTGTAGTCTCAGATTGTATTAAACTGCATGGTAAAACTAATGTATTCTAAATATAGACATACTTTGCTAGATAGAAAGAATCGGTATTGAAGCGTAGTGGTAAAATGCCTCCATAGTCCCTACTCTACGTCACAAACTTGATGTCTGCCATCAATCAAGTGGTATATTGCAATAATTGACTAAAAATAGACAAACTAGATGCTTTTATCAACGATTTTCATTCACAATAAGATGCCGGTAGTGTCTTTATAAAATAAAAATGATTACTGATGTATTTAAAGTGCAGCTATGTATCGTTATAATTTCCGATGTTTTTTTTTCTATATTTCTGCGTGTATTCATTCACTATATCCAAATAAGGTTTGGATTTTATTTTCTGGAAGGTATTCTAAACAAGAGTCAGTACGGAAAATTCAACACAAATGTAACTAGTAAGGAAAGGTACCATTAGCAAGTAAAAGTAAATTAGCTAGTAACAATAAATTAATAGAAATATGAAACCCATAATTCTAATACGATATATTCATTTCCACTAAGCGAATGGAATATCAAATTAAGAAATATCAAAATACATTACTAAAAAAAACTGCCTGCTAAATTTCAAACAAATTATACTATTAGAATTTGAAGAAATGATATATATCGTAAATGGAAACTGACCGCAAAGGTGATCAAGAGACCCGACTGAACATCTATTGGTAACACATCACGGTGTCTCGCAGCATGTGCATAAGGTGACGTACGCTACTGTTCACTAATGTATTTCATGTGCGCATTTGCATACATGTGACTTCGGGATTCGTAAAATATTATTTACCAGGTCCGGTGTTCGCCGCGCCAGACGCATTTGAGTTCATAGAAGACGTAGAAGTTTTTTTGTTGTTCACCAAATTTACAATAAATAGTAATTATTGCTAGTATTATCGTAGGTAGTCTGTTTTATTCATTGTGTTAATTAAATTCAATTGTTAATGAATTCGTTTCCTTATTGATCACAATCTAAGTATGCTATAATATTTATATTGCATCTTCACTTCAGTTTGGTATTAGGTGTAAAGAACAAGATTTATCCTACATTGTTCATCATGGTCCATAAAGCTGATTCAGATATTAATATGTTCGCTTATGTACAGTATATTTAAATACCAATTCAAAAATTGTACTCTTAATAATAATCATTTTATATGCCCTGGAGTTTAATGTGTAACGTCGGTGTTTAAATTTTACAGTGATTATATATTGATTGTTGATATTACAGCTTAATTTGAATAGTATGATGTAAAAATCATACATTCACATGCGTTAAGGTTACTTTCAGAGAATTTTTTTTCATTCCAGACAATTTCATTCCTGAGGTTTGCATTGTTGCTAAATGATGAAACTCAAGGCGCATTTTTTGACTATTGAACTCGATCTACAGCTGAGTCTTCTTCACTCGAACCCGGCGTGACAGTCACCAATTCATGCTCTCGAACCACGCAATTATGAATTTTTCAATTTTAAAGGAGATTCGGCAGCAGCGATATTCATGTAAAAGAAACTGAAGTAAATAATGAATCAATCACCAATAACAGCCACAATGAAGAAAATATTGATGCTGAAAAAAGAAAAAAATGATGACGTTGTATCAAGTATTAAAATAAGGATCACAAGAAAGAAAGAATGGACGTTGAGAATAAAAATTACCGGATAAAACCAATCAAACTGAATACTTTTATTTCAGGTTAGAATTGTCAGTAACCGACCTTTCTAAATGCACTGTAATGTACAATTAAAACATCAATACTTTCCAACAGGGGGTACAAGTCGGAAAAAATTATAACTATAGAATACGCAAGGTTTATTTCTCTTGCCCATTATCGTATTTTGCTCAACAACAAAATTTATAAATGAGGATGATGCACCTCGGAAATATCAGTGTGATATACTTGTAACTAAGGTAATGGTAGAACATACACTAGTAGGACTCAATTTTGATTTGACTCACTGTTGATAAAAGGCCACAATCCATATTTTTTTAAATAGTTTAATTTTAGGCTTCAATATGATTAGTACAGCCGTCACAACTAGCCATCATCTTACGAAATGTCAGACAAATACACAATTCGTTTACATATATTCTTTCCTTTTGCAGGAAACAATTGAGATCACCGAAAAAGACATAGGGATCTTTCAAGTCCTATTTTGAAGATTATGTAAAAGGTGTTGGATTCAACATGACATTGGACAAAACTAACAATGCAATTGTTTCTTTTTTATTATCGTATTTAATAACAAAGTAGTGCAAATTAACGGTTAAATCTAGATTTAATGGTTTCTTTCGACCAAGAAATTTTAATAGAGTTCAGAATTAACGTTCATCACCTGGTGCATTGCTTACGGTACCTCTAACACTTGCCTGAATAAAAAAGAGAGTTTTGGAAACCGATGGGATGATTTCAGTTTAATCGGCCAGAATTTGAGGGTGTGCATTACTTGAAAGTTTAATCAGGAAAGACCAGAATCTACATGCTATAATGATATTTGACAAATCGCTGTTTTATGCGAATAAATCTTAGAAGCTAGTATTGGTGGAGAATCACCAGGTTGACTTGTTTAATTAATTAAGCCATGATATTCAACTTAATTAATTCTCCACACACAGAGTTTAAGAGTTTTTTTCTCTGGGGATGCTATGTTTCCTTTTATTGGTGCAGTGCCTATAGGTGGATTTTTACTAAATTGCAAGACGAAATTTTAAATAATATAATGAAATCGTTTCATCAAAAGGTTTCCGTTCAGGTCTTCAACATAATTTTGCCAAACTCATGAGCTCAAGACATACCAAAGATTCGATTTAAATTATAAATACCACGCGACTATAAGGGTTATTGAGAAGCTAATACAAATGCGGCTAAAATTATTTGCAAACTTGGAAAAGAAGGGGCATCAGAAAAAATCCGATAGGCGAGAAGCACATGGTTTAGTCCGATGCAAGAAATTGAAGAAATAAGACTCAGAGAATTTGGTGGAATCAAGATGGTAAGTTAAATGAACCTCGTAAATGTAATAAAATAGAAGCCCATGCTTTGATGCAATCACTATGCAAGTATATTATAAGAATTAACGACTTTTTATGTAATGTGGCGAGTTATACGCCAATGTGTATTGTAGGTGATGCCACAATGTTAGCAGAAAGACTTCACTCACCATAAATTTTAGAAATGGCTTTAGAGTCCGCTATTTGGAGGAATTTAGAAAAAGTTTATATCTACTGAGGAGTTAAGTTCTAGAAAGATGGAACAATCGCTTCCTGTAAAGATCCATAATATTATTGCTGTGGATTTACTGATGAAAATATGATCACTCATGACAAGTAATTTTAGACTTACTCCATCTAAACTGTATATTATTAAGTACGATGGATCAGACATAACACCGTATATTGGAATTTGCAGATGCAACTATCCTTTGATATGAAAGCTTCCTATTGGATCCCTTATGAGGTTTGCAACAGGAGGGGAGCACCAGAGTGACCTAAGTTTGTTGTTTTTTTCGTTCTCCATTTTGCTGTTGTCAATAAGTGGTTAAACGTACGGCATACTTCTTTACTATTAAATTCAATCCAGAGCCAGGTCTCATGCACTCGAATACAAGGCGGGTACATGCCCTCAAACAACGGCACTAGGAATCTGCCGATTTAAGAGTAGAGTAGGCAGTAGTGATATTCGTGAGGAAGAAATGGAAGTAAATGATGGAATCAAATCAAGCAGTGTTAAAGCCAGTTTTCTTTTCGATCGCCGAGTGGAATATCGTTGAAGTTGAGATTCAAGGTTCAACTTCAACGTTTTTCAACTCAACTCGTCGCAACTCAATGATCGACAGGCAAACAGACTTAACAGTCACAAAGAAGACAATATTGATTTTTAAGAAAGAGCAGAAAATTATGACATCATATCAAAACATAGAAGGATAACAAAACCAAAAGAATAGAGGTTGAGAATAAGAATACCCGGTCAAACCAATCAAAACATTTTTTTTATTTCAATTGAGAATTATTAGTAGGCCTTTTTGAATGCAAATAATGTCCAGAAAATCATTTAACTAAAAAATATCTTGACAATATCTACATCAATACTTTTCAACAGAGGACAAGTCGAAACACAAAATTATAACCATAAAATTCACACGGTTTATTTCTCTTATATTAAGGCGTGGTCATTATCCTGTTGTGCTCAATAAAGACATTTATAAATGAGGATGATGTACTTCGAAGATATGGTTGTGATGTACTTGATAATTTAGAAAAAGGAATGGTAGAACATCTACTAATAGGAATCAATTTTGACATATTTTCATTCATTTTTTTAGAGACTTCGATCTGAATAGTACAGCCTTGAACAAAAGATGGACACTAATTTTTTTTAATCACTACTCATCCTTCAGCAAAATGCCAGAAGAACACATAATTCATTTATAGCCGTAACATCATTTGCAAGAAACAATAACGAATCATCTGAAAAAATACTGTATTCGTATACAGTAATTATTTTTAACTTTTCTTCAATTTTAGGTTGTGGAGATCACAAACCAAAGTGAGAAAAAATGTAATCCAGCACTTCTGATAAGTAAGAGATGTCTGCTCCGAGGGGCTAATTGGCCATCCAGACACATGCGTTTTTGGAGAGCATGATGTTGTGGTGCGAATAGACGAAAGTGTGTTTAGCTATAAGACAAAGGTATCATGGTACACTCAATATAACCCTACATTTGCAAGTGAAACTGGTATCACACTCATATTCGATTGCATGAATTTTATGTTTAACTGTAATTTTAAACTTTTCAATTATTCAGTAATATTGAACTCTATCTATTAAAATCATGAATTCCAATTTTTTAAGCTGTCAATAGCCAAATGGAATAGCTGAATAATTTGATTTGGCTAAACTTTTAAATTCCAAATTAGCTAATGGATTTTAAACACAATTATTATACAGTTATTGTGGCAGCATTTGGTTCATCAAACTTTGACTTGGCTAATCAATTTAACGTTTAATTAATTGAAATGCTAAATATATTTATTGCATCTTAACCACTGTCAATGAGGCTTACATTATGTGTTGGCGTCAGTGGACACGTGTAGCCGATTCAGCCCATTGTTGAATTTTGTTTTATTTTTATTTTTATTGTTCAGAATGGAAAATGGACGGGAAGCGCCTATTTATGGGTATTTTGCCTCGCGGACACTTCAAGGAAACCAGCACTTTGTTATATAGGCCTATGGAAGTTGTTCAAGACAGAACAGCGGCAACCCTTCTGCTATTGATTTCCACCCACGACACCCCGGAACTATAATCTAGAGCTAAAAATTAAAAGCCTACTAAAAAGTTCCAAGATGTAGATGAATTCGACGAGCACTTGACCGTTAACCACAGTAGACACTTCGTAGATAGAGAGAGGGGGAGAAAGAGTGGAGAGAGAGAGAGAGATATGGGAGGCAATGAAGCGTTTGAGAACATACTATTATATCTCGGAATTATATCAGTAGTAGGAGATCTGTTAGTACAGGGAGCTGTTCTCTGGTTAATATAAGTATAGAAATACATTGTTGGCTGGCTAGTATTGTCATGCAGAAATTTAACCTATTGGTTATTTGTCTATTATCGGGTCATTCCATTCAAAAAGATTTGTTTTAATTCAGTTTGAAATTGTCAGCAGGCCTGCCGACCCTTTTTGAATGCAAATAACTCCACGAAATCTCTTTAACCAAGGAACATCTCGACAATTTCTACTTTTCAACATTCTATTATTGAATGTTTGTTTAATTAAACTGTATAGTCAGCAGTCTGAACTATCACTCAGTACAACAGACGGTAAAGGCATAATGGAAGAGAATAATAAATTTTGTTCATGTCAGAAAATCTAAAGAAACGTTTTAAATAATAATATATTTTAAAAAAAATTGCATTATTATGTACATAGTTTATATGCTTTCTATGTTTTTAATATGTCTGTTTTGTATAATTACATTTTTGTATAGGCCTAATAATTATAGTCACTTTAAGTATTACGCGACACGCGTTGTCGCTGGCGCTTAAAAATTGTCTGTTTAATATGGAACGCCGTTAACGCCTTCAGTGACACTTTTTCATTCAGTTTGGCACATTTTCATTCAGTTCAGCGCTTTTTGCTTTCGGTTCAGCGCTTTTTCATTCTGTTCAGCGCT
>JAOTQE010000838.1:0-11445 GCA_025631205.1 Nesometra sesokonis
TTATGTACTATTATACTGTATATATTTATTGTTAAGTATTGTCATATGTACTGTTGTAATTTGAAGCGGATAATAGCACATAGCTGGCTTTAGTAGCAATAAAATTCTTGAATCTTCTTGAAAACTGTTTCAGATATTCAAAATGTCCAATTCAAACGTTACAAGAATGTATGACGTATCCGTTTTCGTTTTCGTATTTAGTGAAGTTGCGAAAACTCGCTATTGTTGGGCCTGTTTATTGTATTTTCCAATATTTTCGTCAAACACATAGGGTTATCTCGAAAAATTGTAAGAAATACATGAAGTTGTCCAAAAAATAGATTTTAAATTAAACTGGCATAAACTAATAAAGTCGACCGATACACCTTTTCAATATATGTGCTTGGCCAACAAAAATATTTTTAATGTCTTCTGATATTCATGGTTAGTTAATTTCGCTTTGAGTTATCGTGTGTCTGTATTATGCAACTATATAAAATATCAAATTCATCTATTTTATTCTTCCATACAATGGCGTCCATGGTTCGATCTAACACCACGCCACTCTCCTTGTGTTTCGGGTGGAGGGTCGAAACACAAGTTACTAGCGCACGTCTTTTATGGCTGATGTGCACGTTAAGGAACGCAGTACAATCTTCGAAAAAAAAGTAGGGGATCGTCTCCCGGTGTAGGCACTGCCGAATCTCCGCCAGAAGGACAAACTGGAAATAAGTTCACCGTCGGACTTTCGTGGGTTATCCTTGGTGTTCGCCAACACCGAGTAAATCAAATTAAAAAAAATCCAACAAGTAAAATAATACAATGCAAAAATAATTCGACAGAATATTTGCCACTAGTTCATAAAGCAATATATGAAAAGGAAGGGTAGAAAGGGCAACTTCCAAGAGAGCGCGACTCACTATTTTATCTTGTATAGTAATTGTAACCTGCCGCATAATTAGATTAATTTTATTATATAAATGATTTTATTTTTTTATTTAAATCATTCCTGTAATTGATTTAATATACTGTATTCAAGTGCCATATTTTGTACCAGATGATTGGAAACTTCCTTGATGCATTTTAATTTGAGCCCTATAGATCTCCCTTTGATTTTGTCTAGTTTCACGAAAATATTTGATACAGTATTGATTCGATCAAACCATGAGATATTTAATCGCAATAAACATTAAACAGGTTCTGTGTATATACTTGATTTTCAATTTTTTAATTTAACACTTGAAATAATTATTTGTATTGACGAAATAAAATATCGAAGTTGATGAATCTGTTTAAAAAATGGGTTTTTTTGTACATCTGTGAAATTTGTAGAAAGTTTAGATCGTGAATAAGAGGGGGAGGCCTAAGGCCATATATATCGTTTGGACTTCGATATCTGCTTTTGGTTTCGGTCTTTACTTTTATTCTTCTAAAGATGCGTTTTATATAATGTCCTATTTATATAAGTGTAGTTTTATTTGTATGGACAGTGCGTCACAAATATTGCTATATTAAATCAAGTAACCTTTACCCATTCAAGCTGGAATGCTTACGGTAATCTAGCATTAGTTTATTTATTTGCATTTTTCCCACGAACAATATAAACCAACCTGTAGGACCAGTGATCCATAAAAGCGAATATCACGTCAATTTCATACAACTAAGCAAGTGTAAAACAACAATAAGAGAGGAATTTATTTGTGTATCAATCAATTAGCCGGTTGCAGTTTATTTGCTATATTTATGCAATGTTTTTTGTTGAAATGTCGCTGTGTGTTGAAGAGCTCCAAACATCCCCCATAATAAGACTTTAGTATTTTATTTAAAATGTATGACGTCGTAATTACCGTAACTCGCTCTTAGAGAAATTTAAAAATACAATTAGGCATAGTCTGTCCTTTTTTAAATGGAAATAGTGTTAATTCCATGCCTATTTTTATTTACGAAAAATAACGCAATTAACTTGCTGGGGCACAAACAACAAACATACCATTAGGCCTCGTCAGTTCTTAGACGCGGAAAGCGTCTCTATAAACAGGTTTTAAAAAATGTCTGTCTGTCGGTCTTGTCACGCACGTTTGTGACTATTTGCGTTTTGTTCTTTCCATATATAATAATAACCAGCATTGTATGGGTGTCACTTTAAATATTTACGAGAAGTGAAACAACTAATTATCAACTAGTAATTTCACATTAAAATTGAAATAAAATATCGTTATAAATACACTTGTAAATGCTTACTTCGTTGTTAAAACTGTATACAAATATATTTTTTTAATTGTATGATATGCAAACTGCGAATAACGCCTCAGGCTACTACGCTCGGCGACTTTCGCCTATCAGTGCATAGCAGGTGATGTTAACGCTATAAAAGTAGGCTCGACGCAGAATTGGTTCATACGGTCGCTGATCTTGCTTGTATAGCTTCTGATCAGTAGCTGCACTTCAATCGCCTTGTACATACTAGGCGTTTGGAGAATAGGGCTATTAGCCCGGGTTTGCTGGCTAGTGCAAGAACAGTTGGTGAGTGACACTGACCGACTACTGTACTGCTGCTAGCTTAGGCTTAATCACTTTAAATGTAGTTGTATTTCACACTTCAAATAATAATATTAGGCTAATGCTTGCACGCATGTACAAAGATATTAACGATTAACTTTCTTTTATCTATAATGTACGCAGCTTTCCGCGTCTTATTGTCGGATCGACTTGTTTTTTATAGAAAGTGATGATTGTTACCGTGATTAAACGGTGCTTTTCTTCAAACTTCATCAAGACTAAAAAGCCAAACTAACAATTTAGATGTGGCAACAGCGAATAATATTGGGGCAGGAGTTACATCATCCAAGTTTATTTATTTAAGGCCCCCCCCCCCACTCCCCGTTACCAGTTTACTTTTTCCAGTGTCGACTTAATCCATTACAGAGATTCACGGGTGACCAAAACGAGAGGTGGCGACCGAATTTTATTTGTGAGGTTTCACCACAATATTATGAGTCTCACGGTTGGAAATCAAGTTAGTGAATAGAGCACAATATAAGCTGTAATCTACAATTTAAATGGCATTCAATGGATAAGTAAGCCTATATTCGGAGATATGGGTATTTGAGGTGTCCATTAATTTATGGAAAGGGATCAAAAATTTTCCTATAAAGCATATCTCAAAATAAACAAACGATTGCCATCCTCAGCATGAAGGGTAAAACTTAGTTGTTAATGTAAATAATACAATAACTAATTAAACAAAATTTCTCAACAATTAGTAATCAGACCATATTGTTGATTTTATGTATTTTATCAAACCTACGATGAGATTAAACCCGGGAACTGTTTCCTGATTAAACCTACATGAGATTAATTGTGTGGTGACATGCGCAGTTGAAATCGTGAAATAGCTTATTATAAGAGCTCGACTCACTCTCAGATTAAAGGTTGATGCTCTATCAAGTGTCCCACTTATCAGTAAAGCAAAAAAAGACAAAAAGTAGACTTTTCAAAGAAACTAAAGTATACAGACATCAAACTGCAATATTCGTGAATAAAAGGAGCAAGTTCTAAAGCAAATTTAATGTACACAGTATACTTTATTTTATATTTTATTTAAACTATTTGGTAATAAATAACTTCGACAGTTACTATATGTCATTATCATAAATAATAATTACAAGTACCCAATTATTAAAATAAAAAATCAGAATTCTCAACATTAGGCTAGTATTCATTTTTTATTAAAGACGTATTGTCCCTTGAAAATGACGAAAAATTATCACCAATAATTTTGAAAATAACTTGATCACAAAAAAAACCCAGTGTATAAAAAAAGGTTTACTAAGCTTTTTACACTGAAAATATTACCAACATTTTAGAGGATCGCAGCCTTTTAATATTTTTTTTTTTGCTAATTTTTAGCATAACGTCACAAATTTAGTGATATTTTTTAATATTCCAATTTCTAGTACCATGGTGTCAATATACTTATATATTTCTTCCAAATGAGCAAGTTTCTTTCATAATCCCTTTTTTTTTGTCATTTTTCAAGTGACAATACTTCTTTCACGTATAAACTATACTTAAAACTATATTATTCATTATGAATGAAGCAATTCAGTTGAATATATAATTTATATTATGAATTTAAAATATATCTAGGAAATGCAACCGAAACAAGACACCACAACCATCACCAATACCACATCATTTTAGAATATGCCTGGTGGCTAATTTAAGACTTAAAACATAGACTGATAAATCATGCTTTAATAGCCCACTTTGGTAAAGCATTACAAACACAAAACCCTAAAGAACATGCGAGTACCTCAAAATTGAAACAAGACAGTGAAATGGGTTGCTACAACTACATTTGTATTTTGACCTCATTTGACCTCAAATGAGAGGTCAGATTTTTCAAGATTTGTTTTTTCTGTGGCTCTTTACACAGTAGTAAAAGTAAAAAAAAATGTATAAAAACATTTGTACACAATTATTTCATTGTTCAACCTCAACTAAAACGTGTTATACAATTACTGTGAGCTCTTCATATAAAATATTATAATTGTAGTAGACCCATTATGATGAAATAATACCTATTTTGGTTAATAACAGACACAACACTATTGTATTATTAAATCATTCATAATACTGTAATTACATTTTATATTTGTTTCAGATGCGTGTGTACAAAACATAAATGAAAGATTTAACTGATAAAATATATTCAGAAAAATTACTGAAAGACAATCAACAGACATAATCAAATGATATAGGTAATCTATGAATTAAAGAAAATCATGTAATAAAATTAATCAGATATCCTATATTAATCATTTACATTGTTTAAAACCGACAGCAGAACCAATTCGCCTCTTTGGCAGGGTGTAGCTGCATACCTCGCACCTACCTAAACATCCCTGAACATTTTAAGAGTAATATTGGAAACACAAAGGTGTGCCCTGAACTAACAATTAACCAAGTACAGAACAGCACTGCCTTTATAGCGTTTAGTTTAGAAGCATATCTCCCAACAGCACTTCTGGTAAAAATTCTCGATTTTGTTTTTCTAAATATTGTTTCCCTTTTTACTTAATCGTAGTTAGTTGTTGTGGCATAAGCGTATTTATAAATGTCCACTATTATTATTATTAATAATAAATAGGAATATATTATAGCTGACCCTCAAAACAGTAAAATGAGACTCACACGGGCCACCCTATGATTACCAACAGCTGTCAAATACAGTACAGGGGCGTATCAAGGGAATGTAGAAGGGGTGTGTTCGACCACGACCTGATTTTGCTAAGCAAAAAAAAAATTATTTTTTATTCCCTTGTTTGATTTTATTCTTTTCCTCTGATATTACAGTTCTATTTATATATTTTTTATATACTAATTTTGTTTCTTTCTTTCTACCTTTAAAGGGGGTTTTTACGCAAACTAAATGCAACCCCACCCACTTATCCGCCACACCACTCCGGGATTCACCACTGGAATCATTAGTTGAGTAAACAATTGTTTACTTCATATGAATATTATAAATCTATAAAAATAATAAACCCGGTAATGTGACTTTAAACAAATTAAACAAGCAGAGACCTTATATTTTATTTGAATTGCACAATAAATTTCAATTTAATTAATTAAAAAAAAGATCAAGGAGTTTAATATGATGAGATCCCTTTACACAATGGTATGAATGAAATAAACTATTTAAATTTGATTGTCATAGGTAATTGCATAATGTACTTGTACAGTAAATCAAGTATAAAATTATCAAAAAAAGTATTACTTTTTAATACACTATGTTTGTCAAATGAATGTTTATAAACAAAATAAAGCCGTTTTTCCTGTTGACAATAGAACAACGGAACACACAATTTTTAGTTTTAAGGAACCCCAAAGTGAGTTTTAAAGTGTAATTTTAAATTCTCTATTTTATTATAACCATAATCTATTGTGCCGAACTGTATTTCTGTGTAAGCTAAATTGCTTAACGAACGACCACAAAATATAATGTATTTACTTTAAAACGTGTGGGCCCATCAAGTTTCCGCAGTTTACTACACTGTGCAATTACATGTATACACTTCACAACAAACTAAACAGTAAGAACAGAATTTGTTTCTACTACTGTATTTTGATGTATTGTGTAATTTTCTATTTTATGAAACAGAAATGTGTTATAAAAACAACTAAAGAAACATAAAATATTGCCCAAATTTATTATTATTATTATTATTGTTACGTCCAAAATTTTGACATTGGAGCAAGTACAGTACTTACAAAATAGTTTAACACAACATTGAATTTGAACTCATTCAACTTTAACATTTGTCAAGTAGTAAATCCTTTTTCCAATCTGACGGCTCAAAGGGCTGGAGCTTAGTTTCAGTTTCAGTAACATGAAGAGGATTTTAGTTCCCCTGGATGGGACACCAGTCCATCGCAGGGGTAGCTTCACAGCAATTTGCCAGTACCCATTGTATAGCTGGGTAGACTGAAGCAGTGTAAATAAAGTGCATTTCCTGGACAGGCATGAGCAAGTCTTGAACACCCGATTGGGATTATGAACCACAACCAACGCGCAAAACATCAAAGATGGCCCACGAAAATATGAAATGAAATTAGGGGTCCTTCTGAAGGTTAATGTCAAATAATGTATACCGAGTGGCAATGCCCTACTTATTTTTACAGCGTGTACAGTTAACTTGTATTTTGACTTGATGTATTCAAAACTGCGAAATAGCAAGCCTCCACAGTTCAGCACACAATGAACTACCATCAGTTTAGCTGACTGAGCTAAGCATTGTGAGGGTGTCAACAGGAAAATAGGCTTAAAAGACATTCATTTTATAAGTACTGAAAATTGATTCAAATTTCACATATTAATATATATTACACTGTACATTTTTACCTTTACAGTTAATACAAAACAAAAATATAATCACCCAGACAACTATTAAACTAAATCTAAGTATTTGTAATAAACAATAATCCAAATATATTAATATTATTTTATTCATATGTTATCAAGAGTATATAGATAGCACATAACTTTGGTTAAAAATTTAATAGATTATTGTAATAATAAATGTGAGTTTAAATCAAGAAACGTGGAATGAAAAATGAATATGTATTCCTGATGTGGACAGATGAATGAGCACCTGTATCGGGTAGCAGGACATGACGTGACCCTTAGGGGCATAGAAAGTCATATGAATGTGTAACATGATTTGGACATATACCCTGGTATAAGCCCACTAACCTTACATGGAATTCCAGTCAGTTTATTATGTTAACATATACCCTAGTATAAGTTCATATTCCTTGAAAATGAAATCAGTTAATTTTAGGGTAGGCCTAAGGTTTAAAAAATGTGAGGTCTCACCATAAAATGAGTTGCATCGTAGGTGAGATCAAATTGGGATAATCACTAAAATATGTAAAATAGGCATGGAAGAGAACTGGCCACTCTCCACATGATACCAAGGTTTAATACAAGAAGTTCCTATTAGCCCATTCCTTACATTTAGTATTTGATGGACTACTTTTACACTTAGTTTGTTCTCATATACTATACAGTATTTTATAATATTTGATTAATTTTGCTAGGATTTTTTTTTATGAAATTACATATTTAAAAATTATTATAATCCTGCAGTTAGTTCATCATTCCTGATGATGACAAAATTATGATTGAAATATTGAATCTTGACACAATGGTGTGTATCTCATTAGTATGAAGTATGTATTTATACTTTCTTGAAGTTGATTAGTGAATCATTGTTTTAAAAGAATATCTCTCTATAAATTATATATTTTCAATATATTAATTTTTTGTACAGATAGGATATTTTTTCTATGGTGTATATAGTTGGATGCAGATCTACGCTAAATATGTAGTCATTTTTTGTCTCAAATGGCAGTAATGGCAAATATAGTGTAAGCATCTCCATATCTAGAAATGTACACTACAAACATTTTTAAAACTCTTCTAGAAAGAACTTTGATGTCCTGTTTCCTGGCAATGTATGTTTTCTATTCAGTACTGTATGAAATATTTTTCATTTTCGTTAGCAGGCCAGCTTACGGTGTCTTTATCTGTTCCACTGGAGGGACCGGCAGCTCTCTTATCACTCAATGAACTCATACTGATGCAGGCTAGCAAATTGGAATCATTGTATCCTTATTTTCATTTTCAGAGCCTTTTAAGGCCATTATTTGGAATAATATGAACATTTCACCTATGTTCCCTCTAACAATACTGCTCTCATCCTGTGCAATAAGAATTTCTACAGATATAGGCCGTCGGTCAGCATCATTGTATACTTACTCTCATTTTCAGAACCTTTCAAGCCCACTATTTGGTAGGGTATGCTTGCTATGTTTAAGTTCCCTAGAACGACACTGTAATACTCTTATTCAGTATTATAAGAAGTTATCCTGATACAGGCTAACAGGTCAGCATAAGGGGTATTCTTATGTGCCACAGGCTGGAATGTACTAATGAAAGCTCGCCTACTAGCGTCATCATGAATCTGTAAGTAAAAATGAAATTGTTATCTACCTTAAGACACATAGGTTCACAGGTATATGATTCTATGGTTCAGTTCTAACTGTGATGTACAGCAAGTTTGTACACAAGATACATTCCTGAACGATCCTGTAAAGAATCGAGAAGTACTGGGTCTGGACAATTACGTTTATGGTCTCGTTTTCCTAGAAACAGAATGGGAGTACGAGACATGGATAGTGCGAAAATGGACAGGGCTTAACATAAAAGGAGTTGACCATGTCATTCCCATCCTCATGTGTATTGTGGTGGTGGTGGTGTTGATAATAGATATGACAACAGTACGGATTATGACAATGATGCTGGTAATAGTCATGGAGGGATGGTGATAAAGATGACAGTGATGTTGAGCATCATACAGTAGTAATCATAACAATTCTGACTTGGACAATGATGATCTTGATAATGTTGAAAGTGATGGTTATTGTGATGAAAAGTTATGTAAGCATCATACTTAAAAGCCTTCACAAAAATACCCATTTCACACAGACCTGATTCTTTAGGAAGTCCATAGCTACAATACAGAAGTTTTCTCTGTCTCCTAATTCAAGTTTTCCCATGCGACTTACAACATATGGCATACTGGGAAAAATTGATTCAGGAAAATATTCAGAAAACAAAGATGATGTTAAAGTTTTTAAAATTTTTATTTTCATGTACAAATCAACAGATTGTTAATAATCATGCTCATTTCTATATTTGTATTTACTGCTGTTGTGTTTTATTTCCTATCAATGACTATTATAATCCCAAGTGACAAAAACAAAATTCGCCAAAATTCCCAATATCATGGCTTTTCATTAAAAAATAACCATAGAAGCCCTAAAATCAATATGGTCCATATTCTTGTTATAATTTTACTGCCTGCAAAGTTTGAAATCAATTGGGCTTATAGAATTTTAAATTTTAGTAATCATGGTAACAAATTTCTCTCAACAAATTCACCACAACCGCAGCAGTGACAACAGCATCCACAGAAAAACAGGGTACAAACAATAGCCTCCCCTGAGCTTCATTCTTGTGAGGCTAATAATTATCAATGTAAGGATACAAAGCTCTAATCCACTGGTTGGTTGATGCACTAATCAGGAAGCATGTTAGGCTCCATACAGCCATTGCTATTGGTGTACGCTGTGTGAAGTTGGATAGTGATAGCAACACCCAATCTTGTACTAATTGCATCTGGTCCTTCCTATGCAGATTCTCAAACACCTGCAAAAATAAACAATTCTAAATCTTAAACTTAAGTTGTATGTTTTTTTGGTTTTGTACAATTTCCTCCTTAAGAGAATTTCCAAGTAAATCCTATAGTATACAAATATATACTGAGATGAAAAGGTCTGGTTAAATCTATGGGTCACAAAAAGTCAGAAATACTTCAATATAGTCACACTATACTCACACTGCAGGTGGCGGTGCTGTGTATACGAAAAAAATATTGATGCGCAGGGTCTAGATCGACACGCACGTCAAGCAGAGACCATTTATTTTTTGGCCTAACACACTAATGTTTGAAATAGACTTATTTTCAGTGGAGCATTTGTAGTGAAGAATGGGGAATAAAACACACTCTCTTTTTCAATTATTGTAACGCATTGTTTAACATGCGCATGAGCTATGTTGAGCACAAGACCAAGTGAAATGCAAGGAATCACATGATCTTTCAGATTTAGACACAGCACAATGACTTTCACCACACTGGGCTAATTGCTGCTTTTGATTTTCTTACCATATATGTGAGGTGTCACCATAAATCCACAAAATGAGTCTTGTTGTACAAAAATTCAAAACAGAGTTATTGTTATATTGTGATAGAAGATGTTATAAGCTTCAATTTGGTTTTTGAATTAGGTTCTTAGGTGGGGTCTAACAAGAGAAGAATAATTTTGAAATGTACATATGAAAACACACTTTGGAGAAAATCAACTTAAGATAAATGTTGAATTTCTCGTGTATATTATTATTCTTACTCAGTTGTACATAATATATAGCTAAATTGTAGTTTAAGTGAATTGATGGCCTTGCATGGCCTTGATGAAAAACACCACATAGTGATCAAGTTTCCCGTGTTGAAATAAATTTATTATTATTATTATTATTATTATTATTATTATTATTATTATTATGTTTTTCCACTGATTTTGAAAAACAGCCTTTACAAAATGCAGTTCAAAAATATGGTTATTGTAAATAAACATAAACAGGATGCTTGTAATTATAGATTTTAAGTAATAACCTTCCCAAAACAAAAAAAAAAATCTCATTTTTATAAAATTATGATTTTCTACCTATTTTTGTGATTATGTCAAAATGGCCTGGCGTACAGCATAACTCATTTTGTCCCGACAACTCACAAATTACATCTTTGTCACAATTTTTCTGGATTATAAAATTTGTAAGGCCAAAGTTCTACCATAAAATTTAAATAAGACACTAACCTTAAATACTACCATGGCAATGAGTTGCGGATGTGGCTGCTGATTGGACAAGAACTCTCCAATCACCTTGTTCATTATATCTTGCGGTGGAAAGAAGTCGTGTAGGAATGCTGGAATGACTTTTGCTATGATTCGTGCTTCACAAGGATAACCCTTTCTTATCCTGAAAAAAAATTTCAAGAATTTCTGTTTTATAAATTGTTCTTGAAAAATGCCTTAGTCAAAAAGAATCTTGATGTTGGAATACAAAAACAACTTTACAAAAATTTTAAAACATTGTTAGAAGATTTTTTTAACTCTGAGAAGCTAATAGGGAGGTTTCGCAACTTCACAAAATATGAAAACGAAAACGGGTATGGTACGTCATAAATCCTTAACAGTTGGTCAGTATACAAATAATGAATGTTTATGAGTGCGATGGACAGAATATTTCATGAGGTGAAAGATGAAATGATCCATTCA
>JAOTQE010000849.1:0-11445 GCA_025631205.1 Nesometra sesokonis
CAAAAGTACTATTTGCTTTGGGGTGCAACCCTCAGCAAATAGTGCTTTTGCAGTCACTGAGGGACCCATACTTTTAACCAGAGATACTGATACTGATACACTTTATTTGTTTGATACACTTTGTCATCTCAGTATATATTTGCACACTATACAGATTTCACTTAGACTAAATTTAATGAAAATAGTACATTCAGATGACAATGATGAACTATTTGTACAATTGTGTTATAAGTCTTTTTGTAGAATCGGATTAGGCTTTACTGCCTATCATTTAAAACCAATTGCTTTGAAAGTGCCTGTGTGGGCTAAATTGATTAGCCTAGATGCATGGTCTGTTGACAGCCTAGCCTAGGCCTAGATCATATTGTACCTCAAGTACAATATTCACCATAAAATTTACCCATAGTCAGTGATTGGGTATTCGTTTTTAATACAACTTTCAACATAGATTTGCAATACAGTAGTTTTCATAAATAATAGGATTAAACATTTTCCTTTTTATTTTATTATTTTTGCTGTGAAAATTGTCACTTCGCCAGTTTATCGCCGTCCGACTGCTCCCTGAAACATTTCGCACAGTCAAAAGCCATTAGAGGTCGCAATTACCATAACGAAAAGCCTAGTTTTATAGGCCTAAAAAATTCAGCACTATGATTGGGAAAAACTATCACTGAAGGGAAAATGTACTATCACATGGAGCTTGATGGTTGGAATTATCCTCTGCTGTTTGACCAATCAAATGACTGGGATCTGTGTGTGAGGTGTATAGATTGAGATATCCTAATGTTAATTTATAGAGGGTTTGGTGGCATAGTGATTTACTTTACATTCATTTGTAAATAACCATCATTTTGTAATTATATAATAAACTACGTTTGTGGTAATTCACTTAGCCTGTATGTTTGTAGTAGTTAACGTATTTGATTCAAACATGCTTTTTGTAAATTGAGGTAGCAAAAATTGTCAATTTAGAGTTAGGAAACAAAGACAGACAAAATATGCTAGAGAGAAGCATGGGTGATATCATGGAGGAACAAATCCTACATGGTGATATGCAAAGCATACTGTATTGTTTAGGTGAGTGAATTTTTGTCAAAAATTAATGGTGCTCTTATTCAAATGAGTATTGTCAGTTGTTCAAATTGCAGTAAGAGTGACAGATTTTTAATCTAAGAGTGATTGAGCTTATCTAAATTAGTAGTAGCTTATTCAGTACTTTAGAGGGACACTTATTCAAACACTGTGTTTATATGAGAAGTACACTTATCCAAACAGTGTGCTTATATGAGAGGGATACTTATTCAAACAGTGCTTATGAGAGGGGCACTTATTCAAACAGTGTGCTTATATGAGAGGGACACTATTCAAACAATGTGCTTATTTGAGAGGGACAGTTATTTCGTGTGCTTATGAGACGGGTACTTATTCAAACAGTGTGCTTATATGACAGAGTCACTTATTCAAACACTGCTTATATGAGAGGGACACTATTCAAACAGTGTGCCTATATGAGAGAGGCACTTATTCAAACAGTGTGCTTATATGAGAGACTTATTCAAACACTGCTTATATGATAGGGACACTATTCAAACAGCATGCTTTAAAATGAGAGAGACACTTATTCAAACAGTGTGCTTATATGATAGAGACACTTATTCAGTGTGCTTATATGAGAGGGGCACTTATTCAAACAGTGTGCTTATATGAGATGGAGACTATTCAAACACCGTGCTTATATGAGACACTTATTCAAACACTGCTTCAGAGGGGCACTTATTTAAACAGTGTGCTTATATGAGAGGGGCACTTATTCAAACAGTGTACTTATATGAGAGACTTATTCAAACACTGCTTATATGAGATGGAGACTATTCAAACACCGTGCTTATATGAGAGAGACACTTAATCAAACACTGCTTGAGAGGTGCACTTATTCAAACAGTGTGCTTATATGAGAGGGAGACTATTCAAACACTGCTTGTATGAGAGGGACACTTATTCAAACAGTGTGTTTATATGTGAGGGACACTTATTCAAACACTGTGCTTATATGAGAGAGACACTTATTCAAACAGTGTGCTTATATGAGAGGGACACTTATTCAAACAGTGTGCTTATATGAGAGAGACACTTATTCAAACAGTGTGCTTATATGAGAGGGACACTTATTCAAACAGTGTGCTTATATGATAGACACTTATTCAGTGTGCTTATATGAGACGGGCACTTATTCAAACAGTGTGCTTATATGTGAGGGACACTTATTCAAACACTGTGCTTATATGAGAGGGACACTTATTCAAACAGTGTGCTTTTATGAGAGGGACACTTATTCAAACAGTGTGCTTATGAGAGGGACACTTATTCAAACAGTGTGCTTATATGATGGGGACAGTTAATCAAACAGTGTGCTTATATGTGAGGGACACTTATTCAAACACTGTGCTTATATGAGAGGGACAGTTATTCAAACACTATGCTTATATGAGACGGAGACTTATTCAAACAGTTTGCTTATGTGAGAGGGACAGTTACTAGTATTCAAACTGTGCTTATGTGAGAGGGAGACTTATTCAAACACTGTACATATATGACAGGGACACTTATTCAAACACTGCACTTGTAAGATTTTTCTCTCCACATGGTAAATAAATATTTTGGAGCTTCGCCAAACTTGTTTCCACTCAGCACTGTATCTCAGTTTCCTGTTTTGTACAACTGGTCTTTGGACAGCAACACTGCAAGATGACAACTCCCATTTGATGGTCTTGGGGCTACATCATTAACACTGCAAGATGACAACTCCGTTTGAGTACACATAGTACTGCAAACAAATCTTGGGACTACTGTACATCAGCAACACTGCAAGATGACAACCCCCGTTTGAGTACACGTAAGTACTGCAAACACATCTTCGGACTACATCAACAACACTGCAAGATGACAACCCCCGTTTGAGTACACATAGTACTGCAAACACATCTTAGGACTACTGTACATCAGCAACACTGCAAGATGACAACCCCCGTTTGAGTACACATAGTACTGTAAACACATCTTGGGACTACATCAGCAACACTGCAAGATGACAACCCCCATTTGGATGGTCTTGGGACTACATCTGCAACACTGCAAGATGACAATCCCCGTTTGAGTACACATAGTACTGTAAACAAATCTTGGGACTACATCAACAACACTGCATTGCGTGCTATTTTAGCCCGTTTTGGTGTCGGGGCTTGATATTACCCTACAAAGCCCCGACAAAACCTTTATTCTCTCCCCGACGCGGGGGGAAGGTCTCCCGACGGTGGGGCTGTAGCCCCCCCCCCCCCCCCCCCCCCCCCCCCCGTAGCGCCGCCACTGTTACCGTCTGGAAGTGTAAGTGGGTAGTTTCACTATCGAATCACGGCAGGGGAAGATCCATAAATTTTCAAACGGGGTGGAGGCACAGACCAAATCTATTTTACAGTTGGAAGGGCACAGAAAAGTTTTGAACATAAACCTCCAGACGCTACAGAGCATCTTGGACTATAAAGTCAAAAAGTTGGGATCCCCATTAACTCAAAAATGTGGGGATGTAGGCCTAAGTTTTTCTTTTTCCTTTTGAAATTTTTGCCCAAGTTTAATGTAAATTTGTATTACGTTACGTATAGTTATAAAAAAAAAACACCCAATGAGCGATGTTTCTTAGTATAGTAGGCCTTGGCTATTTCCGCAGTCGAACTTCTCATTTACAAACCTTCTGTTTTACAAACACTATTATGTCAATGACGTCATTAAAATAATGGTCACTGATGCAATTATACGATAAATTATCATTGATATGTTTTTGTTTTTCATATTTTTTTTCCTCCTAGTTCATTTAAACAACTTTGTTTAACAACCAAGGGCACAAAATAAACACAAATAGTCACTTGACCAGTTTTTATGAACTTTCTAATTTACAAACTTTCTCATTTACAAACACCTTCCAGTCCAAGGGGTGTGTAAATGAGAAGATCGACTGGTTTTGGTGAGCCCCTGAAAGGTTCCCCTGCACACCGGAATAAATAGGCCTACTGTGCACGGGTAAACGGGTGCTCAACCAGGATAGAATGAAGGGGGTGGAGTTAGACTTGGCGAAGGCGAAAGCCCCGGAAAAAATTGCAGCATTTTATAAAAGACATAATTAGAGTCCATCAAAATGTCCCGTTTTCCAGATCAGCCTGTCTGGGTTTCGAAGTTCAGACCTGCGAGCGAACAGAGCATTTTAGGCTGGGCCAGGGGACCGCCTAGGGCCCCAGACGGAGTCAAGGAACCGAAGGCCCCCGGATTTTTTTTTCTATGTTACATGCTAAAAGACACATTAGAGTCCGTCAAAATGTCCTGTTTTCAAGATCATCCCCCTCATAAAGTTTTTTTTTAAATAACCCTCTAGACCTCTTCCTCTTTACATTGTTTACTCATATTAATTTATGTTTAAAAAATACAAAGCATTTCAAGTGAAAAAACGATTGTTTGAATATTAAAATGAATAAAGAAAAAAAATCGGATTTCCCCAAAAGTGATGCGAGCGGGGGTGATAAACTAATGTTTTTATTTTTATGGGCCTAAACATGAACGGTGTATAAAAAGAGCAGTGGAGCAATATTTATGTGGCGACGACAACGATGATGGGCATGTCACAATTACGAGTGTTAAAGTGCATTGGTTGGAAAAGTGTAATGAGGCATGTGGCCATGGGGCAATGGGGCATGTGGCCATGGGGCAATGGGGCAATGTGGGCATGTATCATAAATTGAAAAATAAATATTAGGTGTACATCCCCATTAGAAACATTTGTCAAGTCTTATCACAATGGATAATTGGTTTAGTTTACAAGTGATTAGCAAAACGAAATCAAATAGTTTTTTTTGCATAAGGTCTAAATGCAAACAATGATAGTGTCTAATAAACAATTATAAGCGGGCGAAAACTAAAATTAAAAAGTAAAAATGTCTTTATAGGTTTCACTTGAAACAACCAAACGAAAACAGTCAATACAAACAGTATAGGGGGCTTTATTTATTTGTTTTAAAAGTTCGCCTAGCGTGTTGATTTAACGTGGTTAAACTGTCAAAAATCTACTAGTAAAGTAGGTCTAAAATATTATTAAAAGCTTATTTGATGTTAATGTAAACTAAGACGAGAATAATAAAACAAAACAGATGGGTTTATTTCCGTTTAGGTTCTTATGAAATGATTGTCATATTAGATTGTGGGTTAAATTGATTAATTCAAACGTTATCTTTTGGACTAATTTTTAAAATTACCATTCCTCAATTTAAAATTAAGTTAATTGATTTGATGATTTCCTTCATCTATACAGGATTGGTGGTAGATGTAGCATTATAGACCTAATGACTGAAAAATCCGTTTCGTGGATTAGAAATCAAATTATTTACCAATCGAAATTTAACTACCCATCGAAATCATGTTGAAATCGTTGATGACATTAGATAGATTGATAGGCCTACCGGATCTCTATAAATTTCAGTCCATCATTGACCGTTTTGCCAATAAAATTTCTAATCAATTGATGACAATCATAGATTCATATATAGCTAATTTACACGAATAGTTGATAATACCCCGTTCTTACATATATTTTTTCGAGTTTAGGCCTAGCTAGTCAAACCGAGCACTTTCCCAAAATGTAATGAAAATTATGTCCAATTTTGTAATTGGCGCCCTCTGTAATTCTGAGCAAGTCTCGGTGAACAAAACCGGAAACATTTTGCACAGTACAAAGAGATAGGTCATGCGGAAGAAAACATTTTTGGGACTCTGAACAAAATATAAATACAAATCAAAAGAGACTGACAGAACCATGGCAAATATGCAACCTTATACATGCAACCGTAAGTATTGTATTTATTTGCTCAGCATCAAGTGTCGTAGGCTAGGCCATGATTAGTCATTCTGCATAGCCTAAACATGCCCTAACTAGAGCTAGGCCTAGGCCTAAAAAAGTAATGCTACCCTAGGGCCTAGGCAGGCTAATAATGGCCCTAAGTTATCTCATCGTCAGTCAGGTTTGGCCATTCATTTGGATAAAGCCTTCCAGGCAAACAGACAGGGTTTTCCCAGACCATGTGTATCCGTCAGATAATTCATTGTATTGTAATTGTATTCAAAATATGGATTTATTTTTGCAAAGTACAATTCAATAATAAGCTGTTCATAATTAAAAAGTTACACTAGGAATAAGTATCCATGATTTAGTATTTTAGGCCTCTTAATTAAAATAATCTTGGACACAGTGATTAGATATTTTGTGCTATATATCTTTTATTCAAAATACTAAAGAAACATACAGCCGTAGTAAATTGCATGAATGGAGATGCTAAAGGACATGCAATGTAATGTGGACTTTCAGGTTACTTGTGTATTTTACCTTTGGAAGGAAAGGTAACGTACCATATCACAAGCCACAATGTAAATTTTAATTAAAACTAACATGTTTTTGAAATCAGATTTTTCATAATTTATTTACCAAAAATAACAAAAGTATAATAATTAATTAATGGATGTTACAGCCACTGTACCATGTTCAGATAAGTTAAAAAATTCCAGGTGAGAAAGTGATACAATTAAAATGATGATAGCACTTTCAAAGAAAAAAAGAATTTTCCCACAACCAAATCAAAACTATACCTTAATACACTATAAGTACTTAACCTTCTTTTTCCCAAGAAACCATGTGTAGTTTGATTTATACATTTTTCCAGAAATCGGCATTTATTTTATTTATTTTTTTTATTTTCAAGGGGCTAGCAAGGAGGACCCGGAACCAACTATGTGGAAATCGTACTGTAAGTATTATTGCTTCATTTTAAATTCTTAACCAACTGTAGTGTAGCAATTGCATTGCATTTTGTTTTTTCAATCATGATTGTGCAAAGTAAAACAATCCAAACATCTGGCTGATTACATGTCAAAGACCTCTATTAACAACTAAATCATCTAAGGTGTTATCTGTTTGGGGTTTCCATTTATCTTCAAGGGAAGAATTTCCTCAGAATCTACCAGCAAACAAATAAACTTCCCAGTCATTTCTGATAATGTAGTTGTTTGTTTAAGGTTTTCATTTACCGTCAGTGGAATAATACCCCAGGACAACAAGTACAGTTAATGACTAATCCGTCATCAGAGGACATGGTCAAAGACAACTATCTGAGGACATGGTCAATCCTTCATCTGAGGTTATGGTCAAAGAAAACCAAGAACTGAATCATCTCTGATGTTATCTGTATTACTATACCCATTTACCTTCAGAGGACGAATATCCCTTAACAACAACCAACAAAAAACCAACCTTCCATATCATTGCTGATGCCACCTGTAGAGGTTTCCATTCACCGTCAGAGGAATAATACTCCAGGAAATCGACCAACAAGTAAATGGCTAATCCATCAGCTGAGGACAAGGTCAAAACAACTAAGAGGACAAAGACAACTAAGAACTGAATCATCTCTGGTGTTATAGATTCTCAGTTACCTTCAGATGACAAATATCCCTCAACCAACAACCAACCTTCCATATTATTATTGCCGATGCCATGTGTTTCCACAGGTAACAAATATCCTTTGACATCAACCAACAAACAAACACAACTTCACATCATCACTGGTGCCATCTGTAGAGTTTTCCATTCACTTACTGAGAAAGAATACATGGACATCAACCAACAAACAAACGACCTTCTAAATCTGATAGCTGAGGATTCCCAGCATTGCATTGTAATGTTCTTTCTTGGATGAGTCCACATGAGTGATTACACCAATCTGTCCCTAAACTGCTGGGTTTGCAATGACCCTTTTTTTTAACGTTTTTACACATTTTATTGCATCAATTTTGTATGCATACATGTTTTTTCGCACTTTAACACCACGGAAATAATTACTATTAAAGGAAATAATTTTTGGTGGGTACACTAGTTTGAATTACTTTTCCTAGTGTCTAGTGTAGTAGACCAATAGCAAATACCATAGTGTACACTAAACAAAATCAACATAGAGGGTGCTATTTATCTTGCAAATGTTCTGCAACCGTAATATTATATTACAATGTGGGAAATGCTGGTGTTTTGTACCCACCGTAGAGGGTATTGCTAAACAAATTGAGTACTATACTGCAAGATTCAGTTACTTATTGATTGTGTTTTCTATGTTTTATGTGGATGTTGATGGGGTTTGCGCAGTTTAGCAATACTGGGCCATCGTAAATGGGTCGTGGCTAATTTGAATGAATGTTCAATATTACATTACTTTTCTCAGTAAATGTTGGTTTTCAAGAATTAGACTGTTTCAAACCTGCCATTCAAACTCAATCTATCGCATGGTTACTAGTTACAGATATCTCACAAAATTAGTCAAAATTGATCTATTGGTATGATACTTCAATTTATGAAAAATTTCAATTGTTTCTAAATAATAAATTAATAATTATTCAATTAGTAAATCTGTAATTAATATCTTTAATTATTTTTAGAATGTAGAGTGATGTATTGTGTGGACTCTCTCCCTGTTTACTTGCCATAAAGAGCATTTACATGTACAGTAGCCATTAGAATGGAAACCAAAACCAATATTAGAGCTGACTTATTAAAATTAGAATAATTTCTTTGTAAAGCTGGTGATATTGGTAAGATGATCTTACATAATAACAGAGGTTTTGTTTTCTGTGATCAGAAATCTGAACATTCATTTGTTTTTTCACTTATTGTAAGAGTACAAAACAGGGTACAACAAAACCTTAAATTTAATGAAAACTACAATTTTATCCATTTTATTAAGAAATAAGATATTATTCTTAAAATTCATGTGGAGAGAGGGGCTAATGGGCACATTGTCAGAGGTTGGGGATCCCCTCATTTACCCACCCACCTCCTGTTGGGTCTCAATTCCCTCTCAACTGTGCTTCCACCTGCTCAGACGTGGATGGAAGAGATGGGGGAAGATGTGTCCAACCCTATTTTTTTTTTGTGTGGCACATAGTCTCCCACTTTCTGTCACTCCAAGATACTCTGTGTGAGTCTCTAGAGGCTAATTAACATAGGATAACAGTATCTCCAAATAAGGAAAATGAGGCCATGATTTTTCAACGTTTTGACTTAAATCACAATAGATGGCTTGATAAAAGTTGAAACTTTCAGAAATCATGGCCTCATCTTCCATATTTGGAATTACTGTTATGCTATGTTATTTAAACATAATCAGTGCATCTATTGATTTTTAGAATCGTTTTTATGTTCTATTGCAAACCTATCCCCTGGCACAGTAGATCTGCACCTCTGCTTCCCTCGTCTACCCTATTTAGAAGTTTCTGCATCCGACCGTGTTTTTAATTGAGCTAAGGTAAATTTCCCTAGAAAGAAATATAGTACTAATATTATCCCATAATTTAAATAACAAATAAAATATATTGTGTGAATTAAGGGCCTGTTCTTTCCAAATAAAACAATAACCTGGATATCCATCCATGTAGATATAGCCTCCCTAGCTCTAATAACAATGGAAAAGTATCAAAGATAATTTAGGCCTACTGTAGCCTAAAAAAACCTCAATAACTTTTAACTTGTTTCTACTTAAAAATAACAACAAAAAGGTATGCAAATAACTAACAATGCTTATTATTTTAGAAATTAACAGGGAATTTTTTTAAGGAATTTATTTTTTGGTGAATTTGGGAGATTCTCGAAGGAATGCGCTTTTCGTAAAGCTTTGAAATTTTTGTTCAAACCAAAATATTTACTTTGTGAAAAATAGAAAAAAATGCTAAAAAGCATTTCAAGGATTTAAAACAATGTGATTATAACAGAACAGAATAATATCAGTATAACTAATGAATTGTTATCTTAGAGTGATGATGTTTAGATTGTTTCTTGAAACCATATTGGTTTAATAACAGCTCTTTCTGGGTTAGGACTGCTTCACAGTTATAATGTTTAGATGTTTCTTATTTTGGTGTGATCCCAGGTCTGTCTGTCTCTCTGTCTGTCTGGTTATGACTACTTCACAAATTGATGATGTTTAGATTGTTTCTTGAAACAATGTATTATTTTGGTGTGATCGTAAGTCTGTCTGGGTTACGACTACTTCACAGACTGTGATTCAGGAAGCCGATTTTACACTTGGGATCAGATAATCTTACAACCAACGGAAACAGGCAAATATCAAGAACAATAGCCTAGTTATATTTTTATAGATCTAATTTAATGTTATTAAATTATGCTTCAATAAATTAATTTTAATTTGAGATTGGGAGGTAAAAGCTCTGTAATAAGTCTAAAATGTTATTGGTGATTTTAATTAATGTTAGTTTTTGTTTTTAATTGGTTTTTGCATTGCTGTGTATGTTTTGCCATTGGGTTGTATGTAGATAGATTTATCAACGCCAATCAGTAATTGTTGAATACACATTACTACTTTTTTCTATGTTTTGTTAATTAAAATTGAATTGTATTTTTGCATTTATTTGCAGTAAAAGATTTGGTGTTTTTTTTTTAGTTTACTGAATACATACATACATCAAATACATACTTATAAGTTTAATACAAACATGCTTTTCATACTTTCAATTAGTGAAATTAGACACAAATTCCTCTCTCTCTCACATCAGGTGGAATTTTTAGTAGGAATTTCTTTACCAAGAAAGCTGTATTTTGCGGAAACAATGCATCTCTATGACTTAACTAATTCTTACCATTAAAAGATAGAGGAAGTGACATAGAATTTAATACAACAATACAAGGAAGAGTTGTCACAATAATTGAATCCCTGTGGATTATATAAACAATTCCTTTAAGGATTCAGTGAGTTGGATTTAACCAAGCATAAAAGTAATGTTTTCTTGATTTTACGTACATCCAACTGAAAAATACCTCGCCAATTGCTGGATGAATATTATATGCGTCTACTGTATTAACAAGACTTATTATGATACTTAAACAGTGGCGTTGTTTGTCATGAGAATAATCATAAAGTGCAGAATTGAACCCAGAAAATTGGGATTGGTAGACAAGCACATTAACCACCATGCCACAGCAACGCTACAATGAAACACTAACCTGGAAAAACGTGTATGTGTGAATTGGGTATTATTTTTCAAAACTGTTTACAATTGTGTGAGTAATTTTAGCAGTTTGTCAGGATTGAACCCAGGGCCTTGGGATTGGTAGGGAAGCTGGTCAACAACTAAGTTACTTTACAGTGCTACTACTGAATAATGATGATAATAATTTGGTTTTTGTGCGTGGGTCAACCATAACATGTTTATAGAAGTAGACCACCGAGAAGCAAAAATAATGTTTTCAGGGTTGGTTTGTAAAAAAATTTAAATATGGCTACTTGTCAAATTTTTATTGCCAAATCTGTTAAAAAAGATAACAATAATAATAATAATAATAATTATTATTATTAT
>JAOTQE010000860.1:0-11444 GCA_025631205.1 Nesometra sesokonis
ATATGGATGATGATTTTAGAATAGGCCTTTTGTGTGAGTGCAGTAGTACCAACTACAGATGCGAAAATAGGAAAAAGAGTTCAATATTAGTAGGATGGGGGTTCGTTTTTCAAAGGGGGGTTCGCTCAAAAAGGGGGTTCGTACGAACCCCCAGGAACCCCTGGCTACGGGCCTGGTGTATGTATTATACTTACAACCAGTAAATGCTATGTATTGTGATTATAAAGACTAAGGCGTAAAGTAGTAATAATAGTACAAATAAGGGTGTTTTTTGTTTGGGAATATTTTGTTTGCTTTCAAAAATCAAGTGGGATTCATTCGTCAACACCCCCACCTTCCATCCTTACAGTCATGGATCTACTCTATGTGACCCTTAGCAGAGTAGCAGCGGTCCATCCAGACTAATATTTTGAGAAGCAACAGCGGATCTAGGATATTTTTTAGGGGGCAGGTAAACGGATTTAGACATTACAAGGGCGGATCCAGCGAAGCTAGAAAGAGGGGGTCTGGTGCTAAGTTGGGCAAGCAAAGTTGTGAGATGTTAACAGTAAACTGGTGGAAACAGGCGTAGATCCAGGGCCTGACTAGGGTCCGGAAAAATATCTACAGATTCACTTTGATTCACTTGTGGAGGTCCAAAGTGTGCAAATTTGGGTTTTTTTCGGCTGCAAATAATATTCTACCCTTGAATCTGCCTCAGTTTACAAGAGGGAAGGTAGAGCCGTAACCATGATTATTTAAAAGGTTCATTAAGTAGGGTCTAATCCAGAAATTTTAGAAAAACGGGAGGGAGTAGTTTAACCTACCTTAGACCCATCGTGGTTGGAAATTTTTTTAATATTACACCTCTAGAGCCTGGAAATTAACCATCTTACATTTGGGGCAAGACATGGAAAACCACCAAGTTGTCGCAAAATGAAAAAAAAAATGGAGTTAATATTGTAACCCTATTCTGCAGTTTATAAGCTTTAAAATGAGGGGCCAATTGTCAAAAGCTGACATCTATAACCGAAGTTATGAAACAAAATATACAAAAGGGTTTTTTTTTGTTTCTTTATATTTCCTGTTGTTTATTTGCTAGGCTCAATAACTTCCTGTGCGACAACTTGGTTTTGTGGTTTTGCCATGCCTTGCCTCATTTAAAATTGCTTACAAAGTGTCATAATTTAATTGAGATATGAAAATGTCATTAAAACAAAACATTTCCCGGGTTGAGGTGCAAAAATATTAGAATATTGCAATCGCACCTTCGATGCTTGGAAATGTCAATCTTTATTCTTATTAATTCAAGAGCCTCACTAATCCAGGGCTATTTATTGACTATTTATTGTTTAAATGTGGGTTTGTTCTAATGAAACATGCAAATACATTTTAAAGTGTCACAATGCAACATGACACACTATTTGAATGAAAAATTGTTAATAATGCAGACTCTACTTTGGAAAATCTATTTCAATAGCTTTTCAAATGTCGGTATAAAGGTGTCATAATGAACAAATTACTGTACTCCACACTATTACCGTGGGCATGATCTTGAGGTGATATGTATAATTTTATCACATTTCCTAAGTTTGTTGGGGGATCTAGATGCAACCCCACAGTTGGGTATTTTTAATGGTTCGAGTAACCTCCCTTTTCTAGCAACCCCCGTTCAGGGAACTCCATTGCCTAGTGACCTCAACCCATCCCTTCAGCCCCTCAATTACTTGAAATTAAATTGAAAGGCGTGCCATTTCTTAACATCTAGAGATGCCTAATTCCATATATTTTCTCACTTCAGGTCATCATGATGAAGCTGAGGTTAGTGTTTTCTTTTTTATACCAAATAATATCTCGAACCTCCATAACTAGGTGCCATTCATCTAAAGTTTTCCCATCTCAGCACCGACCATGTTGAGACTTATGTGAGTGTGGTTTATATCTACTGTACATTCAAATGGTAAAACAGTCATGAGTCAATTGCGTTAAATTGAACGAAGTGACTATTGGCTCGGTACCGTGTAAATAAGTTGTTATTGACACGGCCGGGAATTGACCAATCACCAGCAAGGTTTGATATACGTCACTATTGTATAGTGAATTAAAACACTTTTCAAAGGCATCCATAATGTAAACGAACATCGTTTCCGATCATCTAGAGGTGCCACGTTATAAAATATTTTCCTCTGCCCCACCATGATGAGACCTGAAATTGTTTTTTTTTTCAAATTATGACATAGGGCCTAGTCATACCTTACGTTGTACAGATCCGCAGTGCTATATAAATCCGTCTACATAACATCATAAATTTGCTTATACGATTAATAAGGTCCAATTACATAAGGCTATTGTACTACATAACATTTTATTTGAATTAAAATTCCTCTTGTCAATCCAATATTTTGATATTTATTTTATCATCATCAGGTATGGTTGATGCAGGGAGGTATAAGGTTGTGTATTGTCCACCTAATACATAGCCCCTAATATAACATACAGTATTTCAAAGTGATCTACAATGGAAGAAGATACAATATTGAGATAATAAAAGGGAATCTAAATTCCTGGAGAGAAGCTTTATATGGGATCTACCCAGGCAGACCGTAAAATTTTTTTCTTCATTACATTAAAAGTACTATAAGTCTATACATTCATACTCAAAGAAACCGTCAGAAATAATTAATAAATCCATTCTGATTTAATTTGACTCAATTGGCCGTCCATAGTTCAACACAACTAGGCCTGCCTAGCGTAAACCCATCCACGTGGGTTCTGCAACGCGAAACCCTGGGAGAGTAATTCGTTCTATGTAGGCTAGGGCCTAGCTCAGTCGAAAATAAATCTCTTTAAAATGTCGTTTACATTATTAAGTATGTTTCATATTACTAATATGACTGACTATAAATCTGTTCGGCTAGGCATCGAATGCATATTTTACTGATTCTAGCTATGTAGGCTCTGAACGGGTCTGAATGAACTCCTAGTCCTAGCCTAGGCCTAGCCTGGCAATAGACAGAGATGAACCCCAAATCGAACATGTCTGGGCCCATACTGCGTCGAAACGACTCAGATATTATCTGTCAATCGTGGCAGTGTTGATGTCATTGTTTTTAATATTAAATAAATCAAATATTTGTACATATTGAAAAGAAAGAACAGATTAATTAGAACTGACTACTACTATTAGGCCTAATAGAGGCCTAGGCATAGTGTAGCCTTCTACGCCTAGCCTAGACATAACTAGTAGGAGCCTTCCTGTTGATAACTGAAATACCTGTTAGGCCAGCCTAAAATTATCAAGGCCCCCATGTGAAGGATATTTTAATTAAATAATAAACTAGCATAGGCCTAAGCCTATTTTATGTTTATTTTAAAGTATGAACTATTAATTTTTAAAATAAGGTAATTTGTTGTGTTATATTGTTTACAATTAATATTTTTTTTTTAGTTGTAAAGTGTTAACTACGTTAAAATTAGTTTTCCTATATTTAGTGTTTTTGCTAGTTAAAGGGGTACTACTTTCCGCTAAAAAATAAAATTTCTTTGGATATTTACCTTTTTATTTATTATTTCTAAAGTAATAACATTTAGTTACCATCATATTTTTTTAAAGTTTAATTCTTGAGAAGAAAAAAGTTAATAATTTTTGAACTCTTGGCTAGGGCTAGGCCCTAGGCGATTTCCTTGATAATTTTCCATTGCTAAGGTAGTAGGCTGTAGATGTACCTGCATGGATGTCACCCTGGTTACTCTCTCCATAGAATCAAAGGAAATACTGTACCGACACATCATATGCTTTATTTTTTTAGGATCCACCCAAAAAAAAATCTTATTTTGTTTTAGAAATTGAAGTAATAAAATGACATTAAAATGGTGGATCAGTATTATATTTATAAATTTGAATTAGTAAAGTTTAGATAGTTTTATGTTTTTTTGACAAATAAAACTGTGGAATGAATGAGCCTTTAATTATTTTAGGTCTGAGATTAATGCATTTTAATGTAATGTTCAATTTGTATCATTTCAATATTTTATTGACTTGTCATTTTATAATATACTATATTTCTACAGAATGTCTGCAGCCATGTGTAGTGAATGCCTACAGGTCGTACAGCAGTGCACCTGTTGCTGTTATGAACCAAGTTCTCGCTGAAGTTATGAACAGTATCCGTGAAGCAGGGACCTACAAACCAGAGCGAGTTATATCAACGAAGCAAGCGGCACAAATCAAGGTCAAAGGAAGCAACAGAGATATTCTAAATTTTTGCGCCAATAATTATTTAGGATTGTCAGTAAGTAAATCTAAGTGTAATGCTATTAGTTTATCATAGATATTAAAATAAACATCACAGCGCATAATTACATTTGAGGAGGCTTGAGTGTTGCACTAATACAAGTACCATGCATAGCATTTTCCAGTTTTTTCCATAAATGCACATATTCTTGTGTGTATAATTGTAAATAAGCAGGGGTTGTGGGGGTGGTTTGTGCCACCCATGGCACTCTTGGTGTGGGCCTATGATAGCCAGTCATTAGTGAAAACTTTGAATTAGTGCCAGAGACAGGAATGCTGAAATGGTAGCCAACTAACACATTTTTTCTGTTTAGAGTAATCTTGAAGTAATTGAGGCAGCTAAGGAGTCACTGGATCGCTATGGCAATGGCTTGAGCTCTGTTCGATTCATATGTGGAACACAGGTAATGTGAAGACATGTTTGTAGAATTGGTATCACTTTTTTTAATGCATCCAAACATCCATACACTTCATTCTGTTGGTCATCGTTATATTTGATATGCTATTTCCAAATTTATCAGTTTAATTGGCTTGATATTAAATGAACAGTTTGTCTGGGCCGTAGCAAGAACACTGTGTTCCAGGCAATGCGTAGGGGCAAATTATATTATAAAAATATATTTCAGAAAAAAACCCCCAAAATTTTGAAAATCTCAAACAAAGCGACCACTTCGTTTACCTCATACTGGCCATGGCCCTGTAATATCTTTTGATCTCACATCTTCCAACTAAAATTAATTTTGCCATCAAAGCAAATCCCATTGATAATTTTACAGCCTATTGTTAATTTGTGCGATTTAAAAATGTCTCCTATGGTGAATCTAAGTTTTTCAGTTTATAGTGACACACACACACATCATAAATGAACACTTTTCAGTACCTAATACTTGCTGCTACAATTGCAGTACTTCTAGAAGTATATACTATAAATTACTAAAATCTTTCTACACAGGACATTCATAAGGAATTAGAACAGAAGATTGCTAAATTCCATGGGAGGGACGATGCAATTTTATACATCAGCTGTTTTGATGCAAATGCTGGCATCTTTGAGTCTTTGTTAGGTCGTGATGACGCAGTCCTATCAGATGAACTCAACCATGCATCCATCATTGATGGTATAAGGTTATGCAGTGCTGAAAGACATCGATATAAACATATGAATATGCAAGGTAATATAGTCGCATTTACAATATGATAGTGTTTCAAACTTACCAAGTTTGAGAAGTGAAAAATCAGGAGATTTTATGTCGGCTGCTTTGTCGATTGCTTGCAATGTGAAGCGTCAAAATATAAAAACAGAACACAGAAAAAGTGCATAAGGATATGTAAAAATATCTATATTATTATATATAAATTGTATTTAAAACTGAGTAGAGCTGATATTTTTTTTGGGAGGGACAACCGATTTTGCTCCCAGGCTAGACCAATACCCACTCTGAATATTGAAGACACTTAATATTTTTTTGAGAAAAATGTATTTTTTCAGGAGGGTGGGAGATAACTCAAAAAATCAGGAGACTCCTACCATTTTCAGGAGACTTGCAACCCCTAGTGTTGTGGTCATGATCTTAGATATCATTATTAACTATATAGTAATTAACCTAATTAATGGAATATCCTGAATGGTATATCCCAATGGGATGTCTAATAATAGCCAAGTAGCTTTTACCTCTCTCTTTGTTGATTGTTATTGTAATGTTACTTAATGGCACCATTCTCATCTTGAAAGTGGACCTGAGCAAATCTTGAGGTGGCCTTCCATTTTCCTCTGTTTTGAGCTGTTTGTAATGATTTGCTGAAGCGTAGACTAATCCAGTTCTTGATATTCGTATCCCATGTTGATGTTGGCTTTTATCTTCATCTTTTCCCTGAAATTTTCTTTGTTGAATAATGTAGCTTATTTCATCAGCACTCCTGATACGAGTCCAAGGTCCAAGAGTTTATGCTTCTTGATGTTGGTTAGTTTACTTCCACTAGAATGGGTATGTTAGTTTTCTTATCTGTCCAGAATACATTTAAGTTCCTAAGGTAACGCCGCACCGCATAACCGGAGGTTATTGACATTTTATCATTTTTATTGATACTTCATGCTTCACATTTGTATGTAGCAATTGGAAAGATAAGTACATTTAGAAGACATAGTTTTGATCCAGCACTGAGCATTTTGTATTGAAAGTTCTTTGTGTGTCTATATACTTGCTATTTGCGATGTTCAACCTCCCTTAATTTCTATAAAGTTGCTAAATGTGTCCGAGAAGGATGCATCAAGGTTTTCTTGTTCAGCTGTCTACTTGCTCCTTAGATTCTCCATTCAACTTGATGTCAGTTTTGTATAGTTCTGCTGACCAGACCACCATTTTTGTTTTCTTCACATTCATGTGCAAAAATGAGTTTTGTGCCTTCATGTTTTATTTGATGGATAAGTGTTTCTAGATCTGCTGGGTTTTCAGTGACAATGGCCACATCATTGTCACTGAAACGCTTTGTACCAAATTGCTATTTTTTAAGAAGAAACTTAGGTTCTGTACCAAAGTTGGTTTAAAGACTACTAAAGACATAATTTACAATGAATTTGGGTTGCTTTGAAACTGCTTTATGGTGCTCTTATACTCTTGTACCAGTATATGTTTTGCTTTGTGAGAATACCCTTTGAGCTGCGTATTCTTTTGACTAAATCAATGTTATGAACTCAGGTCGTGCTATTTGTTGTCTATTTACATAACAATTGCTACCCACAAATAAAGTCAGGGTAATATGTAATATCAAGTCGAGCCACATGAGTTTCACTTGGTTGATTTAAATAATAAATTTACTATAACTTTGTTTTATTTTTTAACAATTTTTTCACCAAATGCCCAGGATTAACGTGTATCCCTGCTATGGTGACAGACACTGTAATAAAGATAAATAGTATGTAAATGAAATATGGCTTTATTTTTAGACTTGGAGGAAAAACTACAGGCAACAAAAGAACGTAGAATGAGATTAGTTGTAACTGATGGAGTGTTTAGCATGGACGGTGATGTGGCACCACTCAAGTAAGAAATGTGCATAGAATATCTTCAATACTATCATCGATGGCTCTAAGATTCAAAATAGGCCTCTACACTAAGTGTTCTGAAATTGTTTTAATTAATTTCCAGAGGTCCCAAGTTGTAAAAACAGAATTTCTGGAGATTTTCTTGTGGTTGTCTTTACACTATTTGTAATATAATGTGTACACTTCATAAAATGTGTGCAAAATACCCTTGCTTACACACATTGCTTATTATGAAACAGTAGTTTCTGATTTTTACACTATTAAGGTATGCCATTACTCTTCATAAAAACGTTGCTAAACTTCACATTTCCCTATTGTCAACCAATTTTTGAAAAAAAATAGGCCAACAATATTGGCTGCTGCCAGTAAAAATTCAAGTATGTAAGAAGTATATGGTTTATATATTATTTATGCATGTTTTGTTATATTGTATATAGATGATGATATCTGAAAAAAAAATTGATTGAATTAAAGAAAGCTTGCACCGTTGGAGAGTTGCATCCAGCAATTTCTAGGCTAATTCTAATGTTTAGCCGGATAAGCTAAGAATATTGCCATCCTCCTCATTATGATCATTCCCATCATCATCATCAGTGTATGGTCTAAGTTTGGCCTTAATTAAAACACTCACTTTTTTGCATGATAAAATAGAAGAAAAAGTAGTATCAAATGGAGTTGCTAAAAAATTACAAGAAGTTGCAAAATCAGCTGTTTGATTGCAATACTGTGTACATAGATTGCAGGGGCGGATCCAGAATCTGACAAAAGGGGGGGGGGGGGTTCACTTTTCCAGGTGCGGGTGGCCGTGGTTTCCAGTTTTTTTCTGACGACCAAAAAAAAAACAATTGAAAAAAAAGGTTACTGTATTTCACACTTTTTCATGTTCTGGTACTTTATTTGCCTCGAATTTAGGTCTATTTATACTATTGGGGTCAATTGTACACCTGGCGCCGCCAATTAAAGGGGAGTGCAACTACGTTTTTTTCGATAATAGGGCGGGGGGAGTGCGTGCCGGCTACGCCCCCACCCTAAATCCACGCCTGGATTACAGTTAGCGCCAGCACAAATGACTAATGATGTTCCATGTGTGAAAAAGTTTAGAAATATATTGCATCAGTTGTATGTACTTTGACCATGCGAACTGCTGGATTGCATGCTGTCCAAAGTGTGCTACATGAAAAATAAAACTTTGATTTATTCAGAAAAGTACAACAACATCATTTGAAAAAGAACATTACAACAAGCGCAATGCTTTTAAACGAATGCCCTTATTAAATTAATATTAAGTACCGTAATAATAACTTTAAAGTTTAAAATTTGCTGATAATCAGGTTATGATGGCTAGAATTACTTAAATTCTTTGCCCCACTATTATCTTATAGGGAAATATGTGACCTTGCAGACAAGTATAATGCACTGGTATTCATCGATGAATGCCACGCCACTGGTTTCTTAGGAGCTACTGGCCGAGGCACTGAGCAATTTCTTGGTGTCGAGGGCCGTTGTCACATCATCAACTCAACACTGGGGAAAGCGTTGGGTGGAGCTGCAGGTATATATGTCCTTATATCCTCATTTCATTCATAAATGAATTCTTATACAGTTGAACCTCTTGTAAGGAGACACCCTCCGGTCTGGTTAAAGTGTCTGCTTATGGGAGGTTTCCGCTTACGATAATTTTGGCCGAAAGAGAGCCAAACTTTGTAAAATAAAACATACTTATTTGACAGAATTCTCAACACAAATGGCCTCTCAATTTTCTAGAAACCACATTATACTGTATATTTTATTAAAGATATCAATTTTTAAGATCACTTGTTCAGCATTATGATTTTCACACATTAGAGCTTTAAAATTCTGTTCAGAAAATTGTATTTGATGTACAAAAATCTCAAACAAAAAACTAGTTTTTAAGTAAAAAAGTGTCCGTGACCTCTTAAGGGAGGTGGCTGCTTACAAGAGGTACCAAATGCATTAATTAGGTAGAACAAAGAGCCTTTTGAATGAGTGTCCGTTATGGAAGGTGTCCACTTACGCGTGGTGTGCGCATAGGGAAGTTCAACTGTAGTGTAAAAGTATCGTTGTGAATTTGGCTTACTCTATTCATTGTCATTCATTACAAACATCATCACTGCTATCATTTATCGTAATCGTCATTGTCATGAAAGAGTTTACGCAGAAGGATGGCAAAACGAGTTCGTGGCATTCTGTGTTCAATATAGCATGAAAACAAATAGGTTTACGCATCACAGAGGACTTGCTCTACATCTTGCACTTGTCTAAAACAATATACCAAATTCAAAAGTTCATTATTGTTTGAAAAGTTTATGAAATGTTAAAATGATGTATAATGTTTCTAAAATTCTACTATGTTAAAATAACGTATTGTATAATGCTTTTGTTTACAGTAGACAGCAAATATTCAGTTTTGCTATTGTTCTAGAGGCAAGACAGGGCTACAAGACATGCACAGTGTGAAAATTGGTGGGCCTTAACCTGAATGCATTTGTTTCTGGCCTCTTTCGTAAACTTACTATCACCATTAGGCTTTAAAAAACAGTACTTTGTTTGCCCTTCTCTGTCCCACCATGAAAAAAGCCCAGCTCCAGATGTTTTTTTTTTCTTTTTTAGCCTTATTGTAATATCCCCAACTCATAAAATTGTGTCGGAATATGGTATACAATTAAACTTGCCTCAGTCAAATCCAAAGTAAAATTGAAAAAAAAAAATTGTTATTTAATGGAAAACATACAAAAATGGCATGAAATATAAATTTGACTTAGAAATAATTTGACTTAGATAAGTTTAACTGTATTACTGTAAAGCACCTCTGAATTTGCTTTAATAAAGTCTGGTATGCAGTATTTTAGTGTTATTTTGGACTAAAAAACAAATGTTTTGCCTCCAGCCCTACCCCAAAATTTCAAACAGAAGGGCAGACAAAACATTTTTAGACTTTATTATCATCATCATCATGATTTAGATTTATTTTAATATTGTCATTATCATCACCACTATCATAATACTCTAAATATTCTATATGCATATTATTTCAAACCTGTATGTCACTGAATGCGTTCATTTATTTGTCACAGTTCTAAGCATTTTCTTTCTTTCATTCATTCATTTTTCATTTCTTCATCTTGCTTTATCAGGCGGCTACACTACAGGACCACAATCACTCATAGATATGTTGCGTCAAAAGTCACGTCCATACCTTTTCTCCAATTCTCTTCCGCCACCAATTGTAGCTAGTGCTTCCAAGGTATGACTTTTATGGATAAAACATACAATAAGGTTTTATGTAGTATTTTCATATTTTGTTGGTTATTTAAAATACAGTTTAATTGAATGAACTATATGGGTGTTAATAACAAGCTTTCAACTAGACTTGGCACTGAATATTTAATGGTATTTATCTATTAAGTATTAATGAATGACCAATGGGTAATTACAGTAACCAAGAAAAATTTTATGGGTTGATGTATGTTAACTATGGTAAAGGTATAATTAATATGGATTAGGCCTATTGCATATTAATGTTCATAGCTATCATAGATTTGTTTTTGTTAAAATCTTTACCTAACCATTTCATATCTATCACATTAAATACAATGCCAGGTATGAAACTCACAAGAACGTGGGTAAATAAACATAATGATATAAATTAAAACGTAAAACCCAAGAGAAATTAACAATGCTATTATTTACACCATGGGGAGGCTATGCTTTTATAAAGTAATGTAAAAGCAGTAATTATAAGATATGTCATTCTGTACAATGCATAGTTTTTATTACATGTTAAATTATTTTGACTCACTATTGCAAATTTATTAATTTCTCTCTAAACTTGCATTTTAAATTTAATGTTTTTAGGTGTTTGACCTGATCACAAAAGATAATTCACTGATAGCAAAGGTAACATCAAACACCAAGAGATTCAGAGACAAGATAACGGCAGCTGGTTTTGAAGTCTGGGTAAGTTTTCTTAATTTGTTAATATAAGCATAGAGAACTACTGTAAATTCATTTGTAACACAATACTTAGCTAAAGAAGTTAAATTTATAACATTATGGCAATATAAGAAGGTTTCTTACTTCATAGGTACTAAAGATCAGACCCCCAAG
>JAOTQE010000871.1:0-11443 GCA_025631205.1 Nesometra sesokonis
ACTTTCAGAGCCGGGTGGGCGTGGTTGCCCATTTTATTCAAAATTGTGCAAAAAAATATATTTTTTGGTTTAAGGGGTGGGGGGGGGGGTCCGTTGGGCCCCCTTGGATCCGCGGCTGAAGCTTAATGTAAATAAACCTTGTCATTGATTAATGCTATAGTAATTATGGCAATGAAAAGGATAATGACGATGATAATGATGTTGGTTTTTTTATAATTATATTTTCTTTGTAATGATATTGATTAAGAAAATGGTTATGATTACGGCGTTGCCAATTTTAATGATGATAATGATGATGATGATGATGATGATAATGATGATGATGTTGTTGATGATGATGATGATTATGATCATGATAACGACGATGATGACGGTGCCGACTACGACGATAATGATGGTGGTAGTGATTATAAAGATGATGATGGCGATGATAGTTATGATTATTATATGACGATGATGATTATGATGGATACGACGATGGTGCTGATTTTGATTGTAATTATGATGATGATATTAATGACAACGGAGACGACGACGTTGATGATGATGATTATGATGATGATGACAATTAGTCTGCTTCTGGGATCTATATTAGGCCATTGCCATTAAAACCAAACATGTTTCGGATAAATTGTAGTTGGGGGGGGGGGGGGCGGGGGGGTTGATGATTAAGCCAGTTAAGTTAAATTCGCCACTGGGTGATAATGATGATGATGATGATGATGATGATTATGATGATGATGATGATGATGACGATGATGATGATGATGATGATGAAAATGATGATGATGATAATGATGATGATGATGATGATAATTATGATGATGATGATAATAAGAATGATGATGATGTTATTTAGGCCGACAGTTAGTACCGTAGTTCAATCGATTTTGAGTCGGGCTTGTAATCAGAGAGTCAAATTGAATAATGTTCAAGACCAGGTTCTTGACTGTATACAAAATATTTTAAAGAGACCAAGCGCCCTCACTATTGGATTTAATTGCATTAATTTGTTTGGCATTCGATTTCAAAACTACTAATAATTAGCCCAGTCTGAAAAGCGTCAAACTCGTAATTTTTAGTAAATTGAATCAGAGTTTCAATTCGCATTCATGACAAATGTTTAAAAATAATTGAGCGCCCTCATTTTTGTTTTCACTTCTAATGATGTCAATTACTTACTTAATTAGACGGGTAGTTCTAGATCTTATTCGGAGCTAAACATACATTACGTATTAACTTACTTAATCAGGCGCGTACTATACAGTTCCTAACCGGGGCTAATTATACGACTCTTGTGAAAAAAATATCAAACAGACACAGCATGTGTAATAGTTACATTATTAAAATGGAAATTCCGGAGTATTGCCAAGATGTAATTTGGCTAAATATAGAATTTCATTTTATAGGTTTGGAAACATAATTGAAACCAGTCGACATCTAAGAATGTTGCATTCATTACGCGCTGATAATAAAAGATCAAATTCGAATAAGATTCGTCCTAAAAAAGAGTAAGTGACAGACCGACGAATGGGATGACTGGTTACTGAGAGCATACCTGCTAAATCTAAATAATGTGCGTCACCAAACTAAGCGCCCTACAGACTGACTAATGTAATTACTGAGACATTTACTTAAAAACTGCCTAGAGCATGAAATTGACTTCGAAAGGAACCAAAAAAAAACTGACCGACTGGCCACTAAACCAATGGTATGACCAACAGACGACATAAGAACCTGCTTGCTAAATTTTAAATCAATGCGAACAGGGATCATCAAACATAGTAGAAACCAGGGAACAGAACTGTTCCCTGGTAGAAACAGATCACAAAACAGACCACCAGTCCGACTGACCAACCAAGGGCGTATCAAGGAATTGGGGAAATGGCGTCCTTAACAAAGAAAACGTTCTTCTATTCCACACTCTTTATTCAGGCGCGGGTCTGGGTGGTGCACTCAGCCCACGACGATTTTTTTACTTGGCAGAATATTGTAAACTGATGTATTGGCTTGCTGTTGAAATCGTACACTTATGCCTGCCAATTTTCCATCGCCTCCTCCAATTTTCGCTTGATCCGTCCTTGTTTTTCATCCATTGGTCTCTTTACAAAAGTAAATTTCTTAAAACTAGAGACCACTGATTTCACTGACATTTTCGAAGATGCCAGAACTACGGAATCAATAAACAAGGAAAAATAAACACGTGAATAAAGGAGTCTTAGACGAACCTCCCAGTGTTATGAATGTACATTTGTGTGCATTCAAAAATATTACAATTTTAGCTTTCATTTAAAAATCTACTACCATTAATTAAAAAAAAGCTGGATATTAAAATGCGTGATCAGGAAGTGGGCCCCTTCACTTTCCTGCTATAGTGAGTCTTTGTAAGACTGGCAGTTATAATTCTTTCTCTGTTGTACCTTTTTTGTTTCCTTCTGGTATTCCTTCAATCGTGTCCCAAACATTCTTCGAGTCTCTCCAATATATGTACAATCACTTACTGAGTCACGTTATACGACCCATGTTGTTAGGCGATCACCCTACCGGTGAGCGGATTGCTTAACAGAAAAGCCGTCACCCTGAAGACGATCACCGCAGATTGAAGGTTGAAACTGTCAGTCAGGTCGGTAAATTTTCTTGGTTTATTAAAGATTTAAATTTACACAATCAAGGTATACAGACAGTCGCATTAAGTATAAGAGACAGGGCCCGCAGAATAGACCAGTGCGCCTCCAACCTACCCATAATGACAAGTGTATAATTCGTCCCACAGAATGGGAAATTAAAACCCGCAGGAATAGATCATATAGAGGACAGATCTTACAACCCTTATGAAATAGAACTTCGGAAAAAGAAGCACTTCCGCATGATAACAAAGAACACAAATGCAAATGTCAATTGTTACAATTCAAAGGACAAAGTATCAACGATTATTAATTTTGTTTAATATAGAATTTCATTTTATAGGTTTGAAAACATAATTGAAACCAGCCGACATGTAAGAATGTTGCAATCGTTTTTGCACTATGATGAAACCGTGACAAACTAAGAAAGGTCTGCTGTTCAACCTCATTAGAAAAATATTTATCAGTATCGGAACGGTTACGTTGGTGAACTTGCCTTTATGACATGATTTAAAAGTCTGTTGTGTTTAAATCATAATGAAATCCATTGATTACGCATTGCCGCCGGAAATATCGGAACTAAATAGGGAATAACTTTTAAATCTTGTTTACCATTTCTAACTTGTGAAATCTCGAAAGATCGTAAAAGTTCTTTCGGGAACTACTATGCAACTTTTTTTTGCGTATTTTAGGAGGGTGCCCGGTGAGTTTCAGCCTTCTTGTTTATATTTTCTGTTGATAGAGGGCGATATTTACATATTACTTTACGTCGCCCTCTATCAACAGAACGTAAATGCAAACTTTTTCAGATCATTAAAAAAACAAGATAGACACACCTGCTTAAAATGGTCAAATATAAACTATAATAATTCCATCTTAAAACCATATTAATATTATTATTTAAATAAGAGAGTTCAAACCTGGAACTTGAATCGTTCTTTACATACTGTAATTTAGGTTTACTGGTAGGCCTTGCTTGTAATTTTAGAAACTCTAAAATTACTTTCAAATTTTTCATCAATTTCTGTGAATTTGTATACGAAATATACCAGCATAAGTAGTTGAACAGCCGTCGATACTTAACCGAGGTTTTATGTTGTTGTTAAAGCAGAATTCAAATTATCATTTCAAACTTGTAAATCAACAAGGGAGGAATAATCCCGCCTAAATCCCGAATCTTTACAAAGCAAATAAATATCGTAAATCTTGTCTACTCAGTGCTTACGTTCGCTAGAAACAGGGCGAGTTAGCAGTTAGCTATCGGCTTCCAAACCCATTAATGCAAGTCCGTTTTTATGACTTACTTCTTCGTAATTTAATTTGTTAACTTGTTACCTTGTGCAATTTCTAAGATCAAATATTATATGGTAATATTTGCACATAATTCAAGATTTTATACTAAGGTTGTTATAGAACAAAAAAACTTACTATTATAAACATATTAAATTTAACAAATGTGATTTATTGATAAATATATGAGGTTATTAAATACAACACGAAGTAGAGGTCACTTAGTAGAAATTTATTGATTTTAGCATAAACTGAATCATGTTACACATTATTAACAGTGTCAAAAGGTCTCCGACGTTTGACAATAACATCTAACTCAATTCAATTCAATGTTTTAAAATAATAGCATACAATGGCGAAGAGTACACATTGCATATTTATATAAAAATATCAGTTTTTAAAAGAGGGAAAACAGTGTTAAACTTGATTACAGAAATATATTTTTAACTTACTATTGTTGTATGTATGCGTGTTGCGTTTATTTGGCAATAAATTAGGAAGTTGAAAATAGTTTATTTTCTTTTAAAATCTTTATTGAGTAGGCCTACCCGCTTCCCCAAATCCTGGACACGCCCATGTGGACTATAACTCGAATAAATAAGGTATTGAACGTAACGAAAATCTATCACAAATCGACCGACCGACAGACTAACCAACTGTAGTAATGCATATTCATTGAGGAACCAGTCAAGTCACCCCCTAGCAAACTCGCCTCCTACAAACTCGATCCTTACAAACTCGCCCCCTTGGAAACTCGCCCCCTTGTAAACTCGCCTCCTAAAGTTTGGAAATACAAAAAAGATACTGTCATCCAACAGCGTAGATTTGAATTGAAAAGTGGGTGTACAAAAACAAGAAGCTGAAGTGGTGGCGCCAACGTGGAGGGTCCGCCGGATGGGCGTGGTTCCCGGTTTGATTTCGACGAGCAAAAAAAAAGTTTTTCTCCATTTGTGTGTATATTTTCCCATTTTGGGGGTCAATTAAACAATATTTTAATTGAAAAATACATCGAAGGATTGCCGCTTTTTTCGACTTTTAAATTTTTTTCATACATTTACCAAAAAGTGGGGGGGGGGGGAACAATTGGTATCATGTCCCCCCAACATTGAAAAGTGTCCCCGTTCCCCACAAATCGACGCCCATGCTGTCATCTAGCATTACACATTTGATCCAACATCTTAGGCCTACATTAAGTAGGTTTCGGATTGAATGATATTATAATTAGATTCTATACTAACTTGGCCTATCGACATTACTCAGTTTGTTTGCTTGGGGGCGACTTGACTGGCATTCATTCATTGATTACTTTGAATACAGATGTAACATTCCTTTGTATGAATATGTGGCTCAGCCATGCAGTCAGTGTGCACGATAACTTGTTGTGTGTTTCTATTACAATTCAACTATTACACCAACTAAGTGAACGATTACTAACAACTTCAGTTTATTTATTTTATTTTATTGAACAAGTTTGAGGCCAGTAATGGTAAAACCACTATTTATACAGGATATTATCAGGTTGACGGTAAAAGCCTGTTTTTCTTGATCCTGTTTTTAACAAGATTATAAACCACATAGAACATAAAAACATTAACATTATAAAATACACTTTGCAACATAGTGAAACCTACAAGTTACTAATAATATAAAACTGATTAAAATATTAAAGCACCACAAATAGATAGGATTATAAGCTGTCATCATAGTAAAAACCGACATATGCGCCTATTAGAATTGCACAAATGTAATTTGAAAGAGATACAAGGTTTTAAAATACAGAACAAAGGAGTATTCATGGTCAAGAATTCGTAATTACTTAGTTTAATTACTTAGTTACATTTCAAATAAATTGGAACGTTATAATAAAAAAAAAACAACGCACGTTAAAGATGTTTTGTAACTCGAAAATGACAAAAAGTCATAACCATTGATTTTGAATTTTATATCAAAGCTGAGGATTGAAATGTGTGTACAGTATTTATATACTGTTTAATAAGATCAAAATTATGGAAGCTGCCTGCCTTTTGATGGATTTTTACTCAATTTCAACATTTAGGCCCATATTGTGGCAAAATTAGTGGTAATTTTTTTTTTAATATTCCAATTTTGAGTGGAATGATCATATTTCTTTAAGAAACGCAAGTTTTGAAAAATCTTTTTTTTTTGTCATTTGTCAGGTGACAATAGGCCTACATGTTTTAAACCTAATGGAACCAACCGATCAAGCAAGCAATCAACCAGTTGATCGACAGGGAGTGAAGTATAAAGATGCTTGGATGCATCATCAACTGATAATTTTGCTGAAGTTGATTTACATAGAATTTTACAACATTTACAGATAATCTCAAAGCCATAGTCGGTAAACATTATATTCTTATTGGAAATGTGCTATGGAGATTAAGAATTTCACCATTACCAATTGGTAAATTTGTTTTCTTCTATCGGAAGATTTTATCTGTCAAAGACATGAAATGGCAATCTTTCAGATAGGCCTACCTAAAAAAAAGTCTCATTATCAGAATTATGAATTCTTGAGATGCTATCATAGAAACCATGGCTATGAAGCTAGTGTACAATCTCGGCAGTTTCATTATTATCAATACAAAGATGTTTTCGGCGGGTTTGATTATTGCGATGCAACACTATAGTTTGCACTATAATTCAGGCCCCTAATGGGCGATGCGATGGGTCCGTATCCTGCCCTGCCTACCCCTAAACATAAGATCTACTCCCGGCAACATAAAGTAATAAACTCAATTTATATATGGTATAGAGGACCCCGAAATTTAACGGGAACCCCATAGACTCCCTCATTATTGGAAAAGAAACAACTTTTGCTTGTCAACTTTAAAAACCAGAACACGTGCTCGCCTGCGCAAAACCCCTCTTTTTCAAATTTCTCGACCATTCGCTACCTCACATTTAAAATACCGGGTATGAGCCTTTTCGTCTACTACATTTTCCGCCAAAAATTGTTTACTTTAGTCATTAATTATAAAAAGGGGATAAACCGAGGAAATCTTTGTCATTTATGTTTTTAAATTCTTAAGATCTCTCTGAGAACATCGAAAAAATAAAAGTTTGCAGGGAATTGTGAATAGGACTGGTAGAGTGATCGTTGCCGATGTGGAATCATTAGAAGATTTTTTTAATAGTTTTATTGTTAAGAAATTTAATTTAATTATGCCTGACCCACCCAATCAATTAGACATTCTTGTCAGTAGATCTCAAAGAGAACAAAATCTACATACCGTTTTACGTACATTGCTTGAAATTTATTCAATCAACATTTCAGAAGATAAGCTTTGATATTTTGTATATATTATCATTATTTTGTATGATTATACATACTTACAAGAAATATTTCAGAATTTTATTATTTTGGTAATGAAGTTGATTTGTATGTCGCATTATTTTATGTGCGACAAGTTTCAACACTTTAGAAAGATCTGAGTGTCTACAGTCTGCTTTGTCAGTTCGTCAATTCTCATTACGTTTAATATGATAATTTTCCAATTGGTTTTAATATATCAAGCAGTTCGTCAGTAATGTATTTGATTAGGATTGAGTAAAGGATGCATCTAGAATTACCTTCTTGCTTTCCCCAGAGGTGATTCAGCGCAAAATAGAAAGATGGGGGCCGATGGCCCATCTATGTTGGACAAACATCGGTGTGAGATTTTAACAGCAAACTGATGACAATAGGCATGGGTCCAGGGCCCGCCTAGGAAAAATTGTTCTCTACATTATGATTTCTGGTGAACTTTTAGAGGCCCAAGTTGTGCAAAATATAACATTTTGCCAAAGTCAAAACGGTGGAGAAGGGCCAAGTGGGACCACTTTGGATCCGCGCCTGTTCTCCCAAGCTAATTGTAGGCCAAGGTAATTGTATAGGCCAAGTTAATTTTGAAAGAAGTGAACATTCCTCAGCAGGCGGCGGAAGAGGGGTGGAGCTGACGCGGTACCCCCAGTGACAAGTCGGGGTGGGGATCCTGAAATGATAGATTTACTTTTATTATGTTGTTATGGGTACCACCAAGGGTACCCAAGCACTTCCCATTCGAGGTCCAAAGCAATTAAAAAAAAACAGCGTGTAATATGGTATTTATGAATATTTTGGCCCTTAAAGCCTCCTTCAGAAGAAAAGAGACAGGATAGCAAAAATTAATAGGTACTAATGTTTTGTGTTTTTTTTGTTTGCTTAACAAATAATTGTAATCTGCTTGACCACTTCTTTTTACCCGATACCTTGATGCGTCCCATGGGGTGGAGTAGCTGAACAAAATTTAACCTCGTCCTTCCCTCTCCCGATTCAAAAGACATTCCGCAACCTCTGTTCATGTGATTCTAGTTTTCAAAATGCAATTACTATAAGACTGTTGGACATCATAAAATGAGGCAAGACACAGCAAACCACCAAGTTGTAGGAAAATTGAAAATTTAGATATTGTTAAAAACATATTACACTTTTCGCAAGCTTTAAAATGAGGGCTCAGTTATCAAAATTGGACATCTATAACTGAAGTTATTGGAGAAAATATATACAAATTCCCTTTGTACTTCTTCATATTCCCTAATGTTTATTTGCTTATTTCTCAATAACGTCCTGTGCGACAACTTGGTGGTTTTGCCATGCCTTGCCTCAAATGTTTAAGTAAAGTTAGGTTTTCGTGTGTTTCTAGTTTTCTTTCCACTCTTGTAGGTTAAAACATAAATATATTGCTTGTCAACTACAAACTTGGAAGATTTGGACGTTTACGAAAATTCACACCTCCCCATGTCAAAACCGACTACGGCCTTTCCAGATGCTAGAATTAGCATCGCCATCGGAAATATTGAATAAATAATAATATAAAAAATAGATGATTATTATCAATTTATTATAAATCGATCAATAAACTTAAAAATCACCTTGAATAGTCAGTGGCGGACGAAGGGGTGTTGCCCTAGTTGCCCGGGCAACACCCTTAATTTCATAGTTTTCTTGTAATAACATACGCAATCCGAAAGTAGTACAACATAGTTCTACTATGTCAATACTATATACCATACTATATCAATATTGAAATTTCTGGGGCTGGCAGAGAATAATTTGTATGTGCATATTACTCACTGAACACTGTCAGGTGACACAGATTGCCCAACTATAGGATTTTGATTCTGGGCAACCCCCATAAATTTTTTCTGCGACCGCCACTGATAATAGTAGCCTCTTATTTTAGTTTAAAAATATATTTCGTATCACATCCAAAAGCGAGTTTTCTTGCGACTAACAGGGTGACATCTACAGGTGACATCTACAGGTGACATCTACAGGTGACATCTACAGGTGACATCCACATTGTGCTTTCTAAACCAAGTATCATTATGAGGCTTAGTAAGTGGCGTTAAGTACCGTAGGCCTACTGGTAAAGAACCTAGTGTGAAGCCAGGTTTGAACCCAGGAACGCGGGATTGGAAGGCAAACATGTTACCAATCTACAATTGAATAAGACCAGTATTACTAGAAAAGAGTCGCACTATTGAAATAATATTGAATAAATAATCATACATAAATAATGTTTATTATTATAAAATCGGCCAATAGACTTTACAGTCACCCTGGATAGTACAACTAAATAATACCAATATTATTTATTGAAGGATAATTAAGCACTGGATACGATAGGATTAAGTTTTAGAACATTGTAATCATCCCTAACCAATAGTAAGACGGAATTAATTGCTTCGGCTACTGGAAAGCTTAAGCGGATTATATCAATCGAATTGGACGTAACAATGTATCGTCATCGTTAATATTGATCAAAAAGGCATACGTCACCGCGCCAAAGATTTATGCATCTTTATGTCGTAAGAACAGGAATGGAATTCTATATTTTAAAGGACGAACCGACTAAATGACCGACCGACCAGCTGCCCGACCAACCAACTGAAGGCCCAGCGACCAGCTGACAAACCGACCAGCTGACCGCCTGATTGACCAAACGACCGACCACTGAGAGACCGACCAACTAACCGCCTGATTTGTTGATTGACTGACCGCCTGACCGACGGACCGACCAAATAACCGCCTGATTGACCGACCGACCGACCAACTGACCGACCGACCAACTGACCGTCTGAATGACCAATAGATCTGACTACTAAATCTGAAAGAAATTTAAGAAAAACGGATGACTTTTGAAACGTAACAAAGACAAACCAAAGGGGTGAGGGGAGGGCATTCCGACCAATTAACTAACCAATGAGGTGACTGGAAGATACAAACTGACAAAGTGACTGCTAGTTTAAAACAAATTGGTTTAAAAGAAGCCGGTAAATAGCACGCAAAACATAATGGAGACTGTTGGCCGCAAAAAAAAAACGCCAAAAAACTCGACCGCCCGATCAATTGACCAACCGACCAATGTAATGAGAAATAGATTGAAAAAAAACATATGTTAAGTTCAACCAGATATAAACCAAAAACCAGCATGTAAAATTGAATGCAGGTGAGGATCCAGGATTCAGCTAAAGTGAGTGGGGGAGTGAGGAGGAGGGGTGGTGGAGGATGAGGGGCGGGGAGTATTATCCATTTCAAATGAGAAGCAAAAAACATTTATTTGCACAGTTTTCGTATATTTGAGCGTTATTCTAATTTTTGGCCAATTTTAGGTGAGGCGTACATAATATAAGAGAGAGCAACTATACTTTGCCGATTTTATTTTTGCGGGGTGGTCCCCCTTCTAATGCGGACCATCCATGACAGCGTCAGACCGACCTGTCAAAAACTCATATTTTATTTACGGCTAGATGGTGATCTTAACACTGTAAAATGGCAGTCCCGTGTTTTTTTAATTTAACATTCTTTTGTCATACAAATTATTTACATATGTCACATATATTTTAATTTGTCGAAGTCTTTGTATTTGGATTAATTTTACTTTCATTTATTGATAAATTTAAAACTTCTATAAAATAGTGCGCGTGCGTAATTTCGACTTAGCAACAGCATTAGAAAGTACCAATATTTGATTGGTTGGATTCTGGAATAGTAGGTGCTTACATGGAACTGCACTTTGAGGCTATGTATTCTGTGGAAGTTCACCATCTAGCCGTAAATAATAAATCTATGCAAAAACTAAAGTGTAGAGATGTTTGGGGGCGCCCAACAGACACAGATTGCAATTTCCACTGAATGAGTCATGCTCTATATTCAATAATACGACACACACAACACCGGTCTTAAAATAATGTTATAAAAACAGAATTGTTACCAATGTGGAAATCGATTTTCTTTGTGTAGTTACCTAACTTATTGAAAATTACTTTAGGGAGTAGAAGAGAAGATGTATAATTAAACTGACAAAGTAATCAAAATAACATCATAATCCGCACAGTATAATAGTGTGTACGCGTTAACCTGGATAATAAAGTTTCGCAACTTTACGAAATACGAAAACAAAAACGGACACGTCATACATTCTTGTAACATTTGAATAGAACACCTTAAATATCTGTCACAGTTGGTCAGTATTTTACGACGATCA
>JAOTQE010000882.1:0-11442 GCA_025631205.1 Nesometra sesokonis
AAAGTACTATTTGCTTCGGGGCTGCCCCCCTCAGCAAATAGTACTTTTGCAGTCACTTTGGGCCCCATAGTTTTAAGCAGAGCTTTTCATCTTAGTATATATTTGTATAATATAAGCTGTAATATACACTTTAATTATGGCACTGTAGCTTGGTGGTCAGCATGCTTGCCTTCCATTCCCGAGGTCCTGGGTTCGAATCTGGCTGAACGCTAGGTTGGTTCCCACGACCTAACAATGCCACTCCCCAAGCCTCATAATGAGACTTTGTTTAGAAAGCATGGCGTAGATCTCATCCTGTAAGTGGCGAGTGAACTTGCTGTTGGATGTGACACAAAATAAAAATAAATAAATAAATCTGAGAAAACCTGCATGAAAACTTACCTAAAAGTTATATTTTAATGAAGTACAAGTACCATAATACTCATAATTGATTTAAACTGAATTTCTCAAATATTTGACTTCAGACATATTTTAGTGAATATCTCAGTATAATCTCACGTACGGTGCGACTCATTTTGTAGAGAGACCTCACATATTTTTGTTTAAGTATGCAATTATTCAGGTTTAATGATATCCAGACAGTTAAGATAACAGAAAAACCCCTTTCACACAGAACTGTAAACTGGGAATATTGCGGTAATTCGCGAATGCCGGCTTTAGTGCGAAAGGGTACTTTCTCTTCAATGCCAGCACAGTGCCGGCATTCGTTAGAGCAACTCACATCCTAGACATATTACCGTTACTGCCTTAGGCAGGATATGTATAAAAGGTTCCACAGTGTAGTGCCTGCTTGCGCAGTGAAGCTAAACGAAACAAAGGTCAAAGTTGGGGACCTCTATTAAAGACTGCCAATTTCATGCCTTTCGCTCTGATCCTTTCACACAGGAAACTGTTGTATTACCGGAATTTGACAGGTGTGAAAGGGTTTAGACCGGCAATAATGCCGGCATGGTTATGGTAGCATTGTGGTATTTTTAGTGTGAAATGGGCTAAAGTCTAATGTTTTTTTTACTTGAGGTGTAAACTGTCATACAAATTGATGACATTGTGTTAAAAACAAAATGGAAGTTGTTTCTGTTGATCACCAAGCCACTGTTGTGAAAAAATATATTGATACTAGAACAGGAAGCCAGTTCTCATTCTAGAAATTGGATTTTATCAATGAGAACTGGTTATGGAGAGATCATTCCTAGACTCATAACGATAAAATATGTACCAAGTGTCTGTAATTATTGTATACTAAAATTGTTAACTTCTATAGCACTATTTTATCTGTATCGTTATGGTCTAGGTGATGTGTAGTAACAGCGTATGGATAATAAGTTGTCTGTTCACGTGAAACATTACGTGCTTAGAATGTGAACATAACGCGTTCTGTTAACATAAGACCATCATGTGTGCATAATATGTGCACAGCCTCAGGTATTTAATATTATATACAGACTACTAGTTTTAAGACATGCGTGTGTACACATATGTTAAATCACGTTAAGTTATTGTAATGCGAATGCTTCTGGTATTTTGGACATGGGTATTTACCGTACAAATTATAAGGAGCTTTTTGATTGGATTATTTGCTTATCATTCATATTACCTAATATGGCAGTTTTTGTGTATAATATGCTATTATCTGTACATGAAATACAAACCTATGTAGCAGCAAATTTATTGTTTGTGTCATTATTTAGGTAGGGGCAAATTTTACAAGTCTTAAGAATAATTCCATGGCTGTTCTTACGCATACGCACTTATTCCTACATCTAGTCGTAAGAGAAATGCGTCATTTGTTCTTGCGACAAATCGAGTATGGGTGTATGTGTGAGTGACGTGTGTGTGTGTGGACTTGAAAAAAATATCATCTTCATCTAAAATCTTCATTTTGGAGTCACCAGTGTTTTAGCTTTTTTTTCTGCAGTTCGAGTACATCCCTCCTCTCCATGTTTTGGCTGGAGTGTCCTTTACAGTTGAACCTCCCTTTGTGGACACCTTCCGTAAGCAGAAACCTCCGTTCAATAGCCTGTTTGTTTCTCCTATCTAATGGGTGCATTTTGGTACTTTTCATAAGCAGCCACTTCCAGGAATTCCCACGACGGCAGAGCAATGCCCCTGACAGGGAGAGCAACCCCCGACTAGTGTTCCCGGTTTTCAATTTGACAAGCAAAAAAAAAACTTACTTGACGTATGTAGAGTGCCTTTTTAGGCCATTTGGTATGTTGGGGCCTCAACGGGGCCTCCTGAGCCCCCGTAGCGACGCCACTGCCCGTAAGTGGCCACGGACTATATAGCTAAAGACCATGTGATTCAGTACAGATTTTGCTTTTAAGCACATTATGGTTATGATTAGTCTTGGTTCAAGACAGTGATTCGGTTTAATTCGTGAAAATACAACAAAAGGCACCCATTGCGTTCCATAGCAGGTGGATTGCCATACCTTTCTGATGCTTAGTAAAACAAACCTCTCACTACTAAAACTTCATCATCCAACTGGCAGTGCATTTCATTAAAAACTTAAAATAATATACTGTACAGACATGGAGCAAGTCTAGGTTATGATTGGCAATGAGCTCAACCCAAATTTTTTTTGACAAAAGAATCTGATATGCTTGTAATATATTTGGTAAAATGACATCACATCATTACCTTACTTGGAGATATCATTACCATATATGGATATGTCAATGATTTTTGTCAAATAAGTTTCTTAAGCCAGGCACTGCGTCGTGCGATGGTCGCACGACTAAACCGTTGGTCCCTGTGTGTGTGGTTTCCAGACTCGTCTTCTACTCATCGGCCGACAGGTTTTTTGTAGTGATTTCCCTGTTGAATCACCAAAAAAAAACTGTCGGCTAACGAGTAGAAGACTATCATCGCGTCTGGAAACCACACACACAGGGACCAACAGTTTAGTTGTGCGTGTGTGTGTGTATGAAACTATTGACATGTTTTATTCTTGGTTTAAATACGCTACTCTCAAACCACTAAAGTCTGAATTGGACTCTAGTGGGGTCCTTCTGGTGGAAATTAGCTAATAAACTGATAGACAATCTACGTTTTTTTCCCAAAATTATACTGCGATCTTAAATGTGCCAGCCATGTTGCACACAGGACAATGGAGTTAATGACCCTCCAATATAAACACAAATAGTGATGTACTTAACATGGAGTCCTGAAGATTCAGCGCATAACATAGTTATCACCACCAGTTTATCTCAATGCCACTCTAAAAGTGTTGCAATACTATTTGTCTCTCACTGGTTTTGTAACATATCTGCCAATATTTGTACATTTGGTGCGATCCCAGGATCCATTTGACGCCGAAGACTGGACAGAAATACCCGACCACATCTTTTGTTTTGCAGTTGACAAGCAAAAAATTATTTTACCTATTTTCTCGGGTTTTGGCTCATATTTCAGGACGTTTGGTACGTATTTGGGGAGATCAGCATAGGCCCATATTTTAAGTATGTTCAAACCTCAATAATATTGTAAATTTGTATTAAAAAGCAGGAGGTGGTAGGATAGTGGAAAAGATATGGTAGCCTAACGCCTAAATCGTTATGGTTGACAGGTATGTAATATAGATACAGAACCAGATGAAAATTGTCCAAATATTTAACTGAAAAAAACATTTGATAACTGAATTAAAACAATGTGAAAGACATTTCAAATTAAAAACTATTAACTATTAAAATGAATCTCATGGTCTTATGATAGATATCTATTCTCAGTTCTTCTTTCACTTCTTACAATAGAATGGTTTCAGTTTATTTAGAATTCAAGAATTATTCATATACAGGAAGTCCTAAGATATTATTACCATGATAACGATCAAAGATAAATTGATAAAAAGAAGTTATCAAGATTAAAAGAAATTGGAGTTTTCATACTAGAATGAATCAATCACAATGTATACGATGACAAATATATTTTATAAAATATATTAAATGATGCCACAGTCAATCGTTATATGTCAATGATTTTTATTATGGGGTCATTTGAATTGTAAAAACATTTTAAGATTCACCCATTTGTTCTAATATAAAAACTTTTCAAAATTAATGTAATTTTTATAGAAAAGAAAAGTTTTATTCATATCGTTAAACATTAACATTAAATAACAATGAATGTAATTCTTTATGTAGGTAAGACTAGGCCTAGCCTAGGGTTGGCTGTTGTTATTCAAGCCTAACTCCCTGGCCTATGCCTCACTCAGCAGAGGCCTGGATGTGGCTTAATTCCTCTTTCATTACAATGTATGTATAAATAGGTCTAGTCCCACGCTTGTTTTCACAAAACATTAATTTAGTTGTTTTAACAATGTGAATAATCTTCAGCAGCTAACGTGCACCAGTTTTGCCAAACAATCCATTAATCTGATTGGTTAATAGTGGGATACTGGCACTATGCCAAATTCTGAAATTAGAATACTCGAGAAGGCTATTACAACACCGATTCAATCAGTAAATTTTTTGTGCATGCGCAGATGCCCGTCACGCTCCATTTGATTGTACAGTTAAACCTCCCTGTGCGGAGACCTCCCGTAGTAGACACCTCCCATAACGGACACTAATTCAAAGACCCGTTTGTTCTTCCTATTTAATCAGTGCATTTGGTACCTCTCGTAAGAGGACACCTCCCGTAAGCGGATGCAGACACTTTTCATCTTAAAATTTAGATTTTTTGTATGTTAATTTACCACCCATAAGCGGACATCCCTGTGTACTAAATTGTCTTTGTATTATAATGACTGAGAATCATATTACTGAACCAATCTTAAAAATGATAAACCGTACTTAATAAAATATAGAATGCGGTGTCTTGAAATTGGAGAGGCCATTCTTGTTGAGAATGCCGTGAAAAGTGAGACATAAGGACGTATACATAATTTTACAACTTTGGCCCTCTATCGACCGAAATTCTCGTAAGCGGATACTTTTCTCGGACCCAAGGGTCTCCGTAGACTTGACACGTAGTCAAAACGAAAAGCTTTTAAATTTTTAGAAATTAAAATATCAGAAAATTTGAAGTTGTAGTAAAATGATATAAATATGGCAGATAAGTATATTATAGTTATAAATCATAATAAACATGGTTAAATTCATCAGATTTTATTTTATTGAAGAATTTGTTTTATTTTAGAAGCAATGGGCCTTAACCACCAATCTATACAGAACCACTTCAAGTAGCCTGTCTCACAGGCCTTTGTGGTCGGGTTTATTCACTTTTATTGCTTGATTTATTTTACGGCGCTATTGACATCCCATACTCACTTATTTTAGTTTAGCCGTAAGGCATGTTAAAACAGTTCACAAGAAAGAAATTACATATTTTGTCCCTCCATATTTGGCATGTGGGCAGTTCGAAATAAATCTTTACAGTACGATCGACCAACCAAAATGCTTTCTTTCCAAGTGAATGATCTAAAAAGCCTAAGCACCATTTGAGAGACTACCAAACTTATACCTGAAACATTTGTCCTATTCTAATAAAAAAAAAACTTATTTCTCGTGCAGTTGCAATCGTCCATCACGTCGACTAGGATTAGCATCAGAGAGTGATGCAATGGTACCACATGATTTTCGAATTCAATCAAGCGTGACCATTTATACCCGTATTTTGGGTGCAAATCCTCACGCATAAATTGTTTGAACAGGCACCTTCTATTGTTTGGGTGTACATAGGCCTACTGATAGTTACAAGGTCATTAAAATAATATAGCACCCTCTAGTCTGGTCTGGCATATGTGGAAGATTTTAAAAAATCCATAGCGGCAGTGAACTTGTCAAATGATGCTTGGCCTCTGGGGTAAGCACAAATTGTAGAAAACATTCGGTTCCCAGAAATCAGCTCCTTTCCATCCGCACCACCCCTAGTATAATAAAAGGAAATCATTATAAAGTTGTTAAGACCAATGCCACAAAACTGGAATTAACTTGTACGAATGTCAAGACAAATTCTGTAGTATATTGGGTGGCCCAAAAAAAACGTCACTAAATTCAAATCCCTCTTACTCTCATAAGCAATAAACTAGCTTCTTGAAAATGTGCACACATACACAGTTGGGTATTGCCTTTAAATTGACTAAGTTCAAAGATCTTTGGTCGAACCGTCTCGTCACAGTGAACATTTTAAAAACGCATGTCGAAAATTGATGTACCGGAATGAAAGGAGGTTTAACTTCCTTTACTAATCACACCAAATGCTTGATGTGTCCACCATCCTGATCACAAACTGTGCAAAGTCTCTTTTTTCATGAAGAAATGCAGTGTCTAACTTCATCCATAGATACCTCCATGCCCTGGCTATTTCTTCCTTTAGTTCGTCTAGAATTTGTTTGTTGAAAGACAGAATTGAGCCCTGAGCAAAGACCTCTACAGTCAGGGAGACATTTTGGCACTGTGCCATAAATGACACCTGCCTCTGGCATTTCATTTTTTGACATCTCATTTTATTTTTTTCACTGTCACAAAAAGTACCAAAGGTAGAACATTGACATTTTCAGCAATGAAAGACAAAGATCTGATGGACAAATTTCCAAATTTTCAGCCTTGTACCTTTATAAACACAAGAGCTAGGGAAGTTTGAAATAAGTGACATTTTTTTGGGCCACCCAATATATTCATACATTTAAAGACATCCTTTGAAAAGAAAAAAAAAATACAGCAAATAAAAAGCACAGAGTGATTGAGATCTACAGACATCTCTCACATACTGACCCTCTAGAACTTTCATGATATAACTTGGCCTTTAATATTAAAAGTTAAAAAAATCATAAAACCAAGGTAAATAAAAGTAAACTTGGTCAATTTATATATATATATTCTGGTATACTTTATTTCATCAATGACAACACATGACTCACAAGCAGCCAACGGCTGGAACTGTAGACTTACAAAAAATATAGCCCAACTAATTAAATAAAAACAATCGGAAAACATACTGTACAAAATGCCAACACAACAACAAAAAATCTACTTATGTGTGTTTAACACTACCAGTATTTCTTCAGTGGATTCTGGTGTTGCTTAGTAGGGCCAATAATTAAGAATGTGGCACATACCTTATCCTGTATGATTTTGATGTCTTCTGAACCCTTATAGTGTGGATCCAGAATGAGAAACTTAACATCACCAGATCTCTCATTGAAATCAACACCAAGAATAGTGTGGGCTAACACTCCACCACCTGCAAAAAGGTAAAATGTTAATTATAGTGAATGTTTTTTTTATAGAACATGTGGCACTAGCTCGGTCAGTTAAACTGGTTTTGTGCATTAGCCCATAAAGATCTTTGGTCTCTGACACTTGAATACATAACACCTCTCCTTTTGTGCATTATGGATTAGAAACTGGATTTGAATTAAAAAATATACATTTCAAAGCTTAAACTCCTTGTTGGAAAATCTAGATGAATTCTGGAATAACACTGCTTGATTGCAGTCTCATTATTGTCAATCACAACGTGACAACAATAGGCATGTATTCGAGTGGCGTACAATCCAAATTGAATCACTACACTTTTTAACAATTTCTCAAAAAATCTAAACATTAAAATGTATATTTTATTATCCTTTATGCAATTTCATTTCATTCATTTCCGGTGGTGACATTTTATATTGTATTAGGCTCTTGTAGTCTCGGGTGGTTGCCAGTGGTGTTTAGTAGGACAGATTTTTTTTGCTTTTGTAAGTCCTTGTCCTTGTTCCTATATATAAAAAAAATCCATTAAAAAACGTTCTTACCAATCATTATAGGTGTGCCTTGTGTCTCAAAATGATGAACTAATTCTCTTCCTTTGTTTACCATTTCTGAGCCAGCATTCACACACATTATCTTTGATGTTACCTAGGTAATACAAAGTAAATAAAATATCAAATTTTGATTCTCAATGATTTCAACAATAATTGCATGTGCTTGCTAATAGCGAGGTTTCGCAAACTTACGAAATACGAATACGAAAACGGATACGTCATAAACTCATGTAACATTTGAATAGAACACCTTAAATATCTGTCACAGTTGGTCAGTATTTTACGACGATCATCAACAATATATAGGTAGAAAATCTAATATAGTTTTGAACACAATAAGGAACTTTCAAAAATTGGAGTGTGACGTATCTGTTTTCGTTTTTCGTAAGTTTGCGAAACCTCACTAATAAAGTGTTAATATATCAAAGTGGCACTGTAGCTTGGTGGTTAACATGCTTGCCTTGTAATCCCGAGGTACTGGGTTCGATCCTGGCTGAACACTGGGTTTGTTCCATAGATAGGTTATTTATGACTAGATGGTGAACTTAACACTGTAGAATTGCAGTCCCATGTAGGCACCTACTATTTTGATTTCATCAGGCTACGTCAAAAACATACAAGTTAAATAATTATAACTGTTTTACAATTATTGTATTTTTAACATTTTTTTGTTATACAAATTACTTGCATATGTCACACATATTTTATGCTGTCAATGTCTTTAGATGTGAATGAAATTTATTGATTAATTTTAAACTTCTATAAAAAATTGCGCCTAACAACAGTGTTAGAATGTAACACGACTTGATTGGTTAGATTCCAGAATAGTAGGTGCATACATGGAACTGCACTCTGGGGCTACAGTATGTATTCTGTGGAAGTTCACCATCTTGCCATAAATAATACATGTATGGTTTTTTCTCACAAATTGACAGAGCAGGGTTTATACATTTTAAAACAATTAAAAAGGACATTCCAGGTCATATTTCTTAAATTTCAAGGACAATCAGTGGTTTTGCCAAGCATAAGCAAAACAAAACAAAACAAAAAATAATTAGAGTTTAATTAAAATAATTTACATACATTTAATTAACAGTTTTACCTAAAACAAATTTATAACAATGAAATTTCCAGGATATTCAAGGATAATTTAATAATAATTTTCAAGCATTTCCAGTACTGGAAACTGTACATTTGTTTTTCCTGGACTTTCAAGGAATTCATGGACATGTATGAACCCTGAAAGACATCAATCGCTAAGCCTCTTCATGGGACTTTGGTTAGAAAGCATGGCCAAGTTCTCATCTTCTCTGTTAACCAAACTTTACGGAAGATGAATTAAAATGGATGGTTCAGAAAGTAGTTGACTGTTCTTTTTGAATGTACAAAAAAACTACATTTTTCATTTTCCAAACATGAGACTGATTTTGTGGCCTCACAATGCAGCAAAGAAAAGCCAGAGGAGTAAGTCGCAAAAGGTATAGTTTTCCGCAATACATTAGGTGTGCATCCCCATTAGAAAGTTTTGTCAAGTTTTACCACGATGGATAATTGGATTAGTTTTCACTTGATAACTTAGCTGTACAGTATATTCCTATCCTTTATAAACATTTAATGTGATAAACCAGTGTGGTGGTTAATACAAAATTACCCTACATTTCTTTAAAAATGTAGCGCAAAATTTATAAAACTCACTAACGGGAATTTACACCTAATAAAAATGGTTGATTTGTTTTATTTCAGTTTAAACATTCAATTTTCATACTACCTTGACAATTTTTGGATATATGATCAATAATTGTTGATATATTGCAATTTAAAATGACCCCATTTAAACAAGGTAAGCTTTCTCTCAAAACATACATTCTAAATATTCAAACTTCGGTTGTTGATTATTTCGCAAGGAAACATTATATGAAACTGATTTTTGTTTGCATGTTAAAGACAATAATATTTAGTTTCATACTTTTTAATATAACTCAATTTTCGATTTTTTGACGTATCCATTCTTTGGCTTGGCACTGCCGCAAATGGTCTCTACATATAACAGAGCACATACCCCAAGCAACTGGTTCAAAACTGTACAAACTTCAATAGAGCCAATCCACTGCTTAGAGCCAACAAACTTAAGATCTTTATCTCCGACGTCAACTAGAGTCTGTTGAATCACCTTGTGGCTTGGAACAGGCACGTCCGTGTAGCCTTGGTGTCTGAACCATGACACGATAGTCTGCAACGACCTGTATGCACACCCCCATTTATCATCATTGAATTTATCCTGCATGTAGTGGTGATAAGAATATGTTCCTTGGACCAGGTAGACGCTACTGCCGTCAGCTATTTAAAATAGAAAAAAAACTATTATCTTACTTAATTCTGTTCTTAATTTGTTAATTTATAACTATATAGTTTTTAGTGTTATAGATTGTAGGTTAACATTTTAACATTGAACAAGCAATTCAATCTTGTCACTTCTATCTATGATTTTAAATAAATTGAAATGTTTGCTGACATAAACAAGTGTAAACTCATCCACCTGCGTTTCATAGAGGCCACCAGAGACGAGTTATCTCATAATTAGCAGTTACATTGTTTACCGCCAGCTACCAGAGGTCCCAAGTCTCCTGAAAATGACGAGAGTCTCCTGATTTGTTGAGTCATCTCCCGCTCTCCTGAAAAAATACATTTTTCTCCTGAAAATTTTAGGTGTCTCCCAAAAATATTCAGAATGGATCTTGGCCTAGTTTAAGAGCAAAAAATCGGCTGTCCCTTCAAAAAATACCAGCTCTGCTCAGTTTTAAATACAATTTATATATAATAATATAGATATTTTTACATATTGTTATCTACTTTTTTGTGTTCTGTTTTTTATTGTGACCCGTCGCACATTTGTACATACGTATATTTGATCTATAAAGCAGCAGACATAAAACCTCCTGATTTTTCACTTCTCAAACTTGGGACCTCTGAGCTACAGTATGGTTGGGAAACTGGTCACTTGTGTAGGGCAATCAATTCAAGGTTGTTAACAATAATCACCCCTGTGTTGTTGGTAAGACATTAGGCTTTAATTTTAAATTTAAATATTATAGCACACTAATTTTACCCACAGGAACAATGAAAATGTCATAGTATTCAAATTCAAATGGGGCTAGTCATGGCAAAACCACCAAGTTATCGCACAGGAAGTTATTGAAAAATAAGCAAATCAACAACAGGAAATATAAACAAATACAAAAGAAATGTGTGTATATTCTGTTCCTTAACTTTTGTTGTAGATGTCCGATTTTGATAATTGGCCCTTCATTTTAATACTTACAACAATGGTATATGGTTGTAATATTAAATACATTTTTCAATTTTGCAACAACTTGGTGCTTTTGCCATGACTTGCCTCAAATTTTAAATTCTGTGCGTAATTTCACAATGCCAACAGGAATTTGCTGATTTTTCATATACAATGTTTTTTGTATTACACAGGCAACAGGCTATATTTATAAAGTAGCAAATTAGATGAAGAAAAATGACAATAACCACAAACAATAAGTACCTCGATGCCCTTTTTTGCGTGTCTATTATACCATATAAAACTAACAATGATCAGGTATAACAAACATGGTTCCGCTCTGTCTTTTCATGACACGTTGACCTACCTTGGGCATGTGATCACCAATTCACTAAATGATGAGCCT
>JAOTQE010000904.1:0-11442 GCA_025631205.1 Nesometra sesokonis
CATCTGGTCCACAGCGCCTTGAGACTGTATTGTGTAAGGCGCTATATAAGAATCAAATTATTATTATTATTATTAAGGCTTATTTTGTGGTTTTAAATCAACCAAAATGTCTAAAGTAGGTGTTTGTGTTTAGCCAATTTTAACTAGTTTAAGCTCATGTGTAATTGAGGAATGGTTAATCGGCACAAAGTTTTAAAAAGTTGACACCAATGCAAATCTTGAATAATGACACTATTAAAATATAGGCTGTTAACCAGCTTGTTAGTGGCGATGATTCTCTGTTGATCTGGATTGAAATAAATAAATAAATAAATAAATAAATAAATTATACTGTACATTATATAATGAAGTCATCATTACTTATAAAGATTCTATGATTCATAACAAAAAACTTCTACCTTGATTTTATTATTTTTTCTATAATTATGTCAAATAATTAATCAGATTTGTTTTATTAAAATAAAGTTGCAATATAATTGATTTTATTAGTATAAACAAGGACAAATACAGAACTTGTGCAAATAAGCATCCGGGCACAAGATTGTAGCAATTTTTATAGGGCACTTTTATTTGAATGGGTTATTTATTCAAATTTGGCGGCTATGGGAAATAAAATTCAATTTGCACATAAATAGAAATTGCGAAGGGGTTAAAGAAACCGACAGACAATGCTATATACCTGATGAATAACTTTGTAAAGGACAAAGGTTGGTGATTGCTTATTAAAAATTGAAAGAGGGCTATTTCAAATGATTTTTCCTTAATCAAACTAGAAGATTTATGAAGTTTTAAAAAAACAGTCACATTCAGAGGGGACAGATACCCCTTTTACACTGCCAACACAATTGCGGAATCGTCCTGCAATTGTACGTCCCGGGACAAATAATTGCGGGATCGATTTGCAGTGTAAACAGCGTAAAAAGTCAATTGCGGGGTGAAGTGTCCCGGGACTGTCCCGCAACATCGAAGCGGAATGCATTCAGCTTCGATCAATTCCGGAGCGAATGGTTTAACATCCTTTTTCACTAGGCAATAAATTTTACTAAACATTATATTTAATATAAAAATAATTTATTTGTATGTTAGTTTTATAATATATATGATTGTAGTATACTAAAATAATTGAAAAACGTGTAATTTTACCTGTAATCTGTTTAAGTTTCAAGTACCATTAATAACAACTTGAATTTTTTTTAAATCCTTAACTACGTGTTTGGGGGCGCTATTATGTAAATATTTGCTGAACATTTGGGACTCGGCGGTTAGAGCAGTGTAAATTGATTCGCTGTAGTTAAACAGGATTCATCCCGCAATAATTGATCCGGTGTAAACAGAAACTCATTCTGCAATCGTTGTGGGGTCGTTCCGGAATTGTTTTTCGTTTTGCAGTGTAAAAGGGGTAATATTCGGGTGGAGACAGGTGCTTATTAAAACAGGGCATAACTGTGTACACGCCATCCAACTAAGGGTTCCTATTCTTCTTTGAACTGAAATAAATCCAGCATTGCTAGTAAAAAATGAATAATGCGCATAAATGTGCTGGTAGTTTATAAGTGTCTTATATAAATAAAAGCATTTAGAATAATTAGACCAGCTGATATACTATATGACACTTTAAATTAATAATTAATAAGTCTACTTAAATTTTATTTTTACCTTCTATTTCGTTTACTGTATATTTCATAGAAAGGCTCAAACATGAACCTTTGAACTGATGATTCCATAAAATGGTAGTGCCAAACCATGAAATTTACTTTTATCTAGGGTTTCAATTACAACAAATTACTAATGTTGCTTGCAAGGATATTGGCTTACGATTGCAGTGTTAAGGCCATATTCATATAGAAAAATTTATTTTCTTCTACTTCTGTATTATAAGGGGTAATCAAGAACACACAGCATGGTCAGTCGAGACAGACAGCACATGGTTAAAACTCCCAACCAACCACAGGCCTACCAGATTCTGAGGTTGGCATACAATGTAGGATTGTCTGTCTAACAGTTAAAACAAAAGGTTTACCAGTGTCACTCAGAAGGGTCATTGGTGTTTTCCCTCAACTTACCAAAATTTGTCCAGTTTCATTTTCTTGCAGCAAGAATCGTTTCATTCCATTATCTCCACCCCAGGACAAGCAAAGGTACAATGGACATTCCTGGTCACCTAAGCGCCTAATACAGGCTGAAGAAAAATAAATAGAAATATATTGTTTTACTTTGTCAGTATAGAGCTAACTTCCCTACCCCCTGAAAAGTCAACTTTCCTAAAATCATGGAACCAATGTAAACAGGTAAAATATGAGTTGTCGTGATAAAGTGAATCCTGCTGTATGCCAGTTGATTTTGAGATATTAAAAAAAATTGGAAGAAAGTCATAATTATATAAAAATGAGATTTCTGTTGTTTTTTTAAGTTTATTACTTAAACTTTATGATAGAAAACATTCTGTTTATTTTTATTTAACAATACATTTTTAAATTAAATTTTTAAAGACTTTTTCATTGTCAATGGAAAAATAGGCAGGAAGTCAACAGTTTATCTTTAAAGGCGATTTTCTCCAAAGTGTGTTTTCATACATGTACATTAAAGCTTATAATATATTTTATTTGAATATAACAATATAACACAATTTTGAAGTTTTGTACAAGACTTTTTGATGACACCTTATGAATTGAATCTCTGTAAAATGGTCTGTTTGTAAATTAATTTTCCAAGCCTGAAGGCTCATAGGGTTGGAGATTATTTCTAGTTTCAGTAGCGTGAAGAGGATGAGAGTAATACTTTCCCTGGATGGGATGCTAGTCCATTGCAGGTTACTTCCCAGCAATTTGCTGGTACCCATCATACAGCTGGGTATACTGAAGCAATGCGAGTAAAGTGCATTGCGAACCACCAAACCACTCGATTGGGATTCTGAACAGCAACCGCTGCGCCAACTGCTCCCACTCCGGTTTGAGTCTACTGTAATTTCTAAGAATGTAATTGCAATTATTCTATAATTTTTAATAACAGCTAGGAAATGTTAAGAGGAAATATCAATCATATATCATATATTGTTAAGTTATATTTATGTTATATTTGATTGCCATTTCCTCAATACAAATTTCTGTCATAATTCATTACAATGAATTTCAACATAATCTGTTAACACGACTTTAACAGAATGAAGTATCGGCTGATAAAACTCAAGAACTTTTTAGGTTGTAATTTGTCTTGTGCGACAGGAGCAGTTGGAGTAGCAGTTGAGGTGCAAGCGGTTGTTGATTTGAGAGTCACGTTTACCAGTAATTTGTTTCCTTGAGCATTGCACTTTCAGGTCTGTTCAGATTCATGGTGGAGCGCAAGCAAGGTGTAAGCTAATCTGTGGCATTAACGGCCACGGTGTTGGATACAATGCGTAGCTTAAGTCATAACCATGTTTACATTTGCTGCCCGTAGGTTTTTCTACGACCAGTCTTCCGTACTGGTTGCAAATTTTGATTGGTCAACGCACGACACAAAGTCAAACTCATTGAAATGTATGAAGCATAACTCCATAGCTTACACTAATCTGGGTTTGCAGGAAGTACAAGTTAGGCTCTGGATTAGTGACTTGTGTTAATTGTCGGCTAGTTCAGACATGCATAATCGTACACGGAGTACATTACGCTCCGCTTAATTGTTGAATCTGAACACACCCTTACCCACATTCTTTAGTCTACCCAGCTGTACAATGGTACTAACAAATTGCTAGAAAGTAATCTGCGGTGGACTAGTACCCCATCCAGGCGAATAATATCCTCTTTTACGTTTCATGCTAAAGAAACTGGGGATAAACTCCAGAACTATGAGCCATAGCTTGCTTGGAATTGCCTTGTACAAAAACTGCTGGGCAAGTTGCTACTTACATTTTCCATTTTCGTCAATCTTTTCAAAAAGAGCAAATTTCTGAGGATTATCAATTACTTTAAACTTGTTTAACAAAAGCATTATAACTTCTTGGGCTGTTGTTTCACTAGTTATGTGCAAGGCCTAAAAAAACAAAAATAAACCATACAAACATAAAACATTATAAGAAACGTAATTAGAAATTAAACAAATAAAGAAATGACATGGAACAATTATAAATAAAACACAAGGAAGTATCAATGATTGTATTTTGTATTTTGTTTCAAAGTATTTTTTTATAAATATTAAAAATAATTAAAACTAATTAAACCTTAACTGTCATGGCTTAATAATTTCTAATCAATATTAAAAATAATTAAACCATGTGAGTTAAGAAATGGTACACTTCATACATTAGTAAATTTCATGCAAATACATGCAATTGTTTTGCATTGCTTAGTGTGTAGTCTGTCTAGTGCGTTTGTACATAAGGAAGTGAAAAGTGGTGTGGAGGATTGGCGGTTTTGGTGCTCGAGATACTGTACTACTCTAAGCCGCAAAATGGTTGGGCCAATGGTGAGAAAAATTAGAAATAATGACTAGGTGACTGGAAATCGCACTCTCTACATAAAACTCCTGATGTCACCAGTACTATGCTCACTACAACTAAGGGGTGTGATCTCGCTGTCGGAGGGTAGAAATACATAGCTGTGAGCAATGAGTATGCAGTGTTGAGATATGACTGAGCTTTAATATTTTATTTACCTTCAAAATTTGAAGAGTTTATTATTATTTTTATGAGGGGCCTTCAATTTTTAACAAGTTGTACCATTTGTGTAAATTACCTTTACTGTATTTTTTGGAAGAAAGAAAGATGTCCTCGCCCTTGTGGTGTCCTCACAATGGTCATACTGCTCTGGTGCACCGTGGCATCGTGCCATGTGTGAATCAGTTGGGACGCTGATTGGTCGTGAAAGATTTAACCGTACTCGAACAGATCCTACGAAACTGCATCCCTCGCTCTCCTGAAAAACGAAAGCAAACATGGTAAAATGAAAGACGAATGTTTAACGTAATCAAAAATGAACATTGCCCAATAATCTAATTTGGCGAATCATCAGCCATTTATACATTATTCAGGCTGGGATCAATCATGTATTTAAAAACTGATTGACGCATATGCCTGCAACACACACCCAAGGGTTCTAAAATTATGGCCAGTTTTTTTCATGTTTATCAACACTTTCACAACATGAATGTTGTTAAATGTTGTATTACATTTATCAATATATCACATACATTCTTCATAATAAAGAGTTAATGTTTTGATGGAGAACATTATATTAAATTTCCATTAGCTTAAACAGTTTAAATGTAATTATTATAGAGTTCCAGATTTCTTTTTTTCAAATAGTATTATGAAACAACTAAAAACATGTTTGTGTTAACTGCTGTTCACACTAAATTTAAGCAAGATATTCAATGAAACAATTTACACTTAACCAAAGATCGTGAGAACCAAAGTAAATAAGTAAACTTGACTCTCTTTTGATTTCATTTCATTCCGTGTTGTGGGAACCCATGAAAGTCTGAAGTGGACTTAGTTCCAGTGGGGTCCTTCTGGTGATGATTGGGTATTACACCGGGAGACAATCCCCTATTCTTTACGTTGGACATAATCACTGGTATTTGTTTAGAAACTTATTGTTAGTTGAGGTCCATGATGACCTAGACTAGAATGCTTGCTCATGATAAACAATATTTGATTTTTCATTTAATACAGTAATAATATGCCATTAGTATGCATGAAAAGCATTTGACCCGCAAATGTATAGCGCCACCTAGATAACAATAAAATGTCAGCAACCATTCATATAAAAATATTAGTTATGATAAAATCCTATATATTTTTTAGATCATCATATTATCATGAAATTCGCGAAAATTAATATTTGGTTGCCCTTTGGGTAACCAAGGTTTAAAATTTGGTTGCCCTAACAAGTATAACTATTATTATTTTATTACTTCAGCCAATTGAGCATTTTACACTTGAAAATACTGAGCCGTGAGGGCGCGTGAAAATAAAGGGATCTATATTAGACCATTTTATGTGTGTCATATGATCTTTATGGTGTTATAAAGTATAACTATTATTATAGCCAGATTTATCTTTTTTTGCAAGAACTCTAAGAGTTTTCTAAAGTCCCTAAAATTGTTTGCTGGAGTCATGGTTACTTGATGATCGATTAGTGTGAGCCAAGACCTAGTTGCCCATCGGGACCCATCCTAATTATTTTTGGATACCTGATGAAAATTTTTGGTTGCCTTGGGCCGTCGGGCAACCAATTCTGTGAGCCGTGAGGGCGCGTGAAAATAAAGGGATCTATATTAAACCATTTTATGTGTGTCATATGATCTTTATGGTGTTATAAAGTATAACTATTATTATTTTATTACTTCAGCCAATTGAGCATTTTACACTTGAAAATATTATTCTATTATCGTATATTATCATAAAGCCCCTTGCCATATCAATTTCCTGTTTTCAGCTTGTGTTTTTAGATTTCTAACAAAGACATTAACAAATTCAATCATATTATTATTAAATGATTTCAAGAAACACTTGAGAAGGCCGATATGACAGATTGAAACATTAGATGTAGTTAATTACATTATTTTGTATCTGTAATTTTTACACATTAATTCAACATTATTCATTACTCATACTTGTGTCTGTAAATTCAATTTGTCAAAAGGTGTCAAATCCAAGTAAAAATTTATGAATATTGTATGTAATGTTCTTGCCTGCAGGTCATGAATTTGTAAAAATACCTCCCTGGTTGGTGCATGCAAGTAAATATATTAACTAATGTGATGATGATATTATGGTAGAAAAGATCAGTGCAATAAAGAGTGACGCTGATAACATTAATTAATTTAATGATTAATGAGATATGAATAATAATATTGCCTAGGTTTTCGACTTTATTTAAAATTGTTTATATTTTCCAATTATCTTGCAAATTGTAAGACATATTGTAAAACAATCTAAATGATTGTAAGAAGTTATCCAAAAATTTATCTGAGGAATAAAATGGTCAAGGAACCAGTGCCAACTGTAAAGAAATAAATTTCTGACCAACCAACTCAAGTTCATGAAAAAACTGTGCTTCAGCAACATAAAGTAGAAATGGTTTTCTGGTTCTTAATAAATTGAACAATTTTGTTTCACTTTATAATAAATTTACCAAAAAATATGTCTAACTATGATCAGTGCTTCTGTATCCTACATGTTGATATGTTTTCCTGGCTTATTTTTTTCAACCAGTTTTTTTTTGTATTTGGAAATTTACTATGGTAAGATATTTATTGTTACAAAGGCTTAATTCCAGGAGTGATATAATGGCCAGAGTCACCTCATTTTGTTTTTCTTACCAAAGTGATTGCTGTTCCATCTGCATTTGAATTATACAAATCAATTTTCTTCTTTAACTGTTCCCTTGTTAACATAGGTGAACAAATTCCTACAGGTATCTTCTGTAAAGTAAATAAAATAGTTAATAAAATAGTAAAAAAAATCATCATATTAATATAGTTTCATATTAGGTTTTTCTGAAGAAACATGCACTCTTATTTGCCCTACTCCACGGCCAGTATGAAAAAAGGTTGGCTTAAACTTTTTTTAAATTGTTTAAGATACCAGGGGTGAATCTAGAGGGTGTGCATTAGGGATGCATGCTCCCCAATTGGCAATCACAAAAATTTGGAAAATGAACATGAAATTATTTATCCGTTTGTAGCAGAAGTAGAGTATGATTTAATTAGAGAGATGTTCTTTATCCTCTCCTCAGGTATCAGAGCCATATATTCAGTCACAGACAATAACTTAGCATTTAGATTAATGCTTTGTAATGTTTCTGATAAGAAATTACTGTAGGTACTCTGAAAATGCAAAGTACACCTTAAAAATGCCTAGATTGTCAATACGCAACGAGGCTCTGTCGACTGAACCCCGGCAGGGCTCAACCCTGGACCCTGGCTGGGTCGTTGTCATCCCCAGCCTAACACTCAACACTTATGCCAATCCTGGATCCATCCCTGCCTACTTAAAACTATAATTTGTTTGACATGCAATTCATAACACAATCATGTGTAGGTAAGTACCTCTAATTTTGCTTTAATATCTGTTATGCATTATTTCAATGTCATTTTTACTAATTAGCTCTTAAAAAAATGTTGTTTCTGCCTGCCGAGACCCCAAATTGTCAAACATTTGAGGACAAACCAAATTGTTTTAGTCCTACTGTAATAATTTTACAGGTTCAAATTCCGATTATTTTGTTAAGTGCAGAAATTTTAACGACTCACATGTCGCCAGCAACAGTAAATTGCATCATTCAAAATAAGGATACAGGAAGAGATTTAGCACGGCCAATGACACTCATCAGGTGACAAATAGACAACCAATGGCAGTTGCAATCCCAATCACATGGTCCTTTTTTTTCCCTAAATCCAACTGGAGTCTCTTTGGAAATCATTGATTGGAGTCAAGGTTATGGGTCTTAAGTTCTTATTTTTGACTTTTATACAGTTTTAAAAAGTTCTGTTCAGGTTAAACCAAAAATTTAAAAAAAAATAAAATCTAATTTGACACACTTTAGAGAATCCAGTGGATATTCAGGAAGAATAATAATAACTATACTGTTTCAATGGCAGATTTAAGATTGAGAAGGGCTCAACAGGTTTATGACCCCCACATCCAATATTTACCTGAAAAATTTGTGGGGTTTTAATAAGAATGGACTAATAAAATAGATGCACAGTGGTTGCATAAGGACTCTCAGAAGCACAGTTAGACCAAGCTGTTATTGCAACAAGTATTTTTTTGTTTGTCAAAACCAAAATCGGGATTTAATCCCCCTCCAAATCATAAGCCTGGATCCACCCCTGCCATAAGTATTCTGGTTCTTTTAAGCCCTATCATTGTGGATAGATGGAAGAGTGCTGAATGTTCCACTAAGTGACATGAATTGGCATTTGTGGATAAGAAACAAGTTCCTATTCAAACCTTTGTTGGAACTAATGTGGTTATTGTTGGTGTTATTTTTGTAACAGGACTGTCAGGGTCCTCTTCTTCATATTGGTCTTTGAATTCCTGAGTCTTCTTACATCCAAGTCGCACATCCTTCACACATTTATAGTGACATGTGTAGTTGCAATCTGAAAAATATTAAACAAAGGGACGTTATTTAATAGAAATTTGGTTACTGTACATTAAAAAAATTATCAAAGAAATGAAATATATATGACATAATGTAATGTTTAATTGAAATTTAAAAGATTATCACAAAAAATATCAGAAATACTGTAACCATGGCATAATAAAAAACTTTTAGAGAACTATTCAACACCAAATGAAGGTTCAGGGCTCGAATTAACCACGGCACCAAAAGGCCATTTGCTTCTGGTGCTCTCTCACAGTAACTGGCCTCATTGCCTTAAAAAAATGACCATCATTAAGTCCAATTTTGGTCTCAGTGTCCTTTATTCTCAGTAACACATGAGGATACAACTTGTACAAAATGGCTTCTAGTGCCCTGGGGCGGATTGCTATAAGATAGTCTTAACCTTAAAACCGTCTATAATCGTGACGTCACGCACTGTCTTTAATTATAGACCATTGCTATACCGCGGTCTCCTGCTTGGAGGAGGCTATAAATGGTCTTAAATCATTTGTAATGTGGCGTCAGCATTATTTTACCTTGAAATGCCTGTTTTAATAAATTGTTACAACTATAAATGTTTAAACACACACCATATTATGAAATTAAAACTTGCATAAAATTTTCGTAAAAAAATCAATCATGATGTGGCACAAAAATTACCTAAAATAGCGCCCTCAATTATTGTTACTATGGAGTGTTTGTTCAAGATTCAATACTCAACACAGTCTTAGGAAATGATTATGGTCTAACTTGGGTGACTTTGCTAAGACCGTCTATGTGTTAAAGCCGGCTTTATTCTGTAAGTTAAGACTGTTTTATAGCAATCTGTCCCTGATTATGCTTGTTGTACCCTGCAAAGGCCCTGCACTTATATAAAGCCCAAATTTGAGACATGAAGGTTTGAAAAATCAGAAAAAGACCAGAATCCACAATATCACAAGATTATGTAATCGTAATCATTTACTAAATTTAGCAAAATCATACTTTATTTACATTAAAAATCATATTGGATTTTGAATTAACACATTTTAAATAATTTTTTTTATAGTTCCTCTTATAAGAAACTGCGTCAAACATGAGTTAAAATGTTCGCCAATTATTATGTTTTCAGGAAGTAAGTAAGCCATTATGCTATCATTATAAACAGGAACTTTGAAAATGAATGGGTTTGGTTTTTAAAGTGAAACAAGCAACCTAATTAATTTCCAATTATATGATTATTTAGGTCAGAATTCATTAATTTTCAATTCAGAAACATGATCAAATCATAACATTTAAAAAAATAAGGTGTGTTAATATGGTCAAATCTTAGAAAAATTTTAAAAATGGAAAAACTCCTATTTCACTCAAAAAAGATCTAAAATTAATGTTGAGCAACTTGTTTGAGTTGATGGAGATTTGGATCATCAAGTTGTTGTACACATTAGAATATCTGTAGAAATTTTCTAATACATTTAAAACTGGCAATCATTTAATACAGGCCAGGGGCGGATCCAGAAGAGCTAGAAAGAGGGGTCCGACCCGATGCGAAGATGAACAAGCATACAGGTGCAGGATTCTAACAGGAAACTGATTGTAAGGTGTCCAGGCCCAGTCTAGGGCCCAAGAAAATTCTCACTACAGGTGCTCAATGGTACACTTCTAAAGGCCCAAGTGTTCAAACAAAATTTTTTTTTCACCTGTAAATAATATTCTGCAGAGTCAAAAGGGGGCCTGTTAGGCACCTCTCCACAAAACACAAAATAACCACCTGTAGAACATTCACCGACTGATTTTCCATACATTTCAGTTTTTAATAAGTTTACACATTGGTTTTATGATTACCGTAGTTCTTCGGGTATAATCCCACCTCGCATATAATCCCACATCACAGTGGCGACGTCTGTTTTTTCATGGAGTTACAACATGCTACTAATATATGGAGACGGCAGTCGGTTCCGATTCTTCTACTCTCTCTGTTCTCTGCATGCTCTGTCTGTCCATGTTAGTGACGGAAGTCGGTTGATTGACATTTTGGATAGTGGCGATGTTGCGTACAGTATCAGTACTGTGCAGGCCCTAGGCCTTGTGATACCGTATTAATACTTGCCGTAAGTGTAGCTTAGACATACAGTAAATGCTTTAGGCAATGGCTAGGCCTAGGCTAATGTAAGGTAAGGCAATGATAGAACCTAGGCCTACTGAAGTATTAGGATGTTTTGAATCTTCATTTAAGTCTAATTTCTTCCCCGGAATATAGTTTTATACACATGTCACTTGCAAAATGATTGTAATTTTCAGTTCGTGAACAGGGGAATCCCCCAGGTAAAGTTCCACCCCCCAATTTCGGCCCAATTTCACGTACAAGGGGGGG
>JAOTQE010000915.1:0-23077 GCA_025631205.1 Nesometra sesokonis
CTGTATTAACTGGATATCTGATTGACTATGATACTGATACAACTTAATTCCAATCACTATTAACAATAATAACAATAGGCCTATATACAACTGATTCAATCCGTCGTGACACATCCATCATTCACACGTCACCATTTCTGGATCCGGCCCTGCATGAGTGTGACAAGGGAGTAGTTCAGCACATGCCAGCGCCATTCTCAGTTGTCCCAAGTTATGGAACTCAGATTGGGACTCAAATTCCAGGGGACTTTAATATAGAGACCTTATTGATGGAGTGTTACCAAAAATCACAAAACAACAGATGTGGTTCCAGATATTGAAACTGTCCAAACCCTTGGAGTCTGGCATCCGCTTCCGGCACATCACTGTAGGTGATCGCTCTGCCTTGATATTACCATCCCTTGGCCCCTATAAACCTGTTTTTGATGCTTCTTCGTCAGTATGTCAAATACAGTATCCTGCAAGGCTACATCTTTCTACAGTTTTCCATGACCGCTTTGATAGACTGCCATACAACTCTTATTGTTTGTTGTCACACATTTCAAAGTGAAATAAATTTGTTTAAATCGTGTTTTCTAAATTTCTAGGATATCGAGGTTGTTGTGGATCACTGCAAAAATGCAATTGTTGTAAGCGAGGGGAATATAGACACCACACCCTGCATTGCCAGTGGTACTGTTCAAGGAAGCAGGTATATTACACATTTGGCATTTAAAAAAATTAAATATGAATATTGACAGGGTTCAGGAAAATGCTTCAGATTGTAGCCCTGTTCTGGAGATTCTACCAGTGTCCAGACTTTACTATGCCCAGAGACTGCACTGTTTTAAAGAATTTACCATGACCCCTATTGCCCAAAACTAATATTTCTCAAGACTATACTATGTCCTGAAACTATACTATGTCCTAAGACTGTACTATGTTCTTAGACTGTATTTTGCCCTATGACTATACTGAGCCCTAAGACTGTACTATGGCCCAATACTTTACTTTATCTGAGACTACTATTCCCCAAGACTGGTCTACCACTATGCTCCAAAACTGTGTCATGCTTCAATAGCATACTATGCCTGAGACTGTACTATTCCTAAAACTGCACTATTCTCCAAGAATGTACCATGCCCTCCAACTGTATTTTCTTCAAAACTGTGCTATGCCTGAGACTGTACTATTCCTTAAAACTGTACCATGTCCTAAGATCGCTGTATGTTCAAAACTAATATGCCCAAGACTACTATTCCAAAACTGTACTATTCCCAAGAATGTTCTTTTCCCCAAGATTAAACTATGTCCCAACACTATACTAATCCCAAGAACAATTTCAAGACATCCATAGTACAATCTCTAGATCACTGAGGGCTATAATTTGAATAATGACCCAGTAAACCCCATTCAGTATATGTCACATATTATTGTTATTATATTAATGCTTTCATCTAACCTTTTGGAATTCACTTTTCAAAATCTATAATATTTTATTTCAGCAAACTTCTTAATCTAAACACACCTTTGCAAATTGGGGGGATAGACCAGAGTCCAGTTTGGCAGTACCCGGCTGTTTTCAACTCTGCTGGATTTGACGGATGCATCCGAAACCTGATTCAGGACGGGAAGTTGTATGATTTGAGTGACAATAACGTAGGAATGTCATATCAGAATTCACAAGAGGGATGTCCACGTACCGACGATGGCTGTATTGATAATGATGATGGCAAATCGTGGTGTATAAATGGAATTTGTGACGCAAACACCAAGGATAGTGTTGGAGTCTGTATATGTTACCCTGGTTACACCGGAACAAAATGTGACCAAGGTGAATATTTTATTTTTGTTTTATTTTATTACTTTCAGCAGATACGTGTACTAACATGATACAAAACAAAGAAAAAGAAGCGTTGTGGAGCTACAAAAGCTTTACAAAAACCACTGGAGAGTAGCATTTAGCTCAGTTGGTTTAGCTGGTGGAAATCACTGTGCTGTTTGTTGAACCGTGGAGACTCGCTGGTCCATGGTCGATTCAAACACTGGCTGAAGGGTCAAAACATGGCTCATGTGCATGTTAAACAATGCAGTACACTCTTCGGAAAAGAGTAGGGGAGCGAACAGCTCACATGAACTGACGATGCTTCCTTGATGGGAAGTAAACTGTTTTCTACATAAATTGTAAGTCAATTGATTAGTTTTTTACCAAATTTTTAATTTTTATTGACAGATACCTTGGATGAGTGAAAATCTACATTTATTAATTCAAACTATGCATTTTCTTTTGTTAGAAACTACTCCGTATGACTTTGCATTGAACAGCTTTGTTGCTTACACTGTTAAAACCCCTGCTGGCCTCGACTCGACAGGATTCGAGGAGCATTACCACTCAATGGTACGAACATGGGGAGAAACTGGACTTGTGTGGTACATTACAAACCTAGATACAGGCGAACACACAACTATCGATGTAAGCAAATTAAATATTTTGGAATTTTAATTTCAAGAAAACATTAAGATAGACAATTTTCTTTTATTTCATCAAACCAAAATAACTTAAGAATAAATTTACCTGGAATAATTTTATGGAGGAAATTCTTCAAGTTTTGTTAGAGTTTCACAATGAAAGCATAAAGTCTCCTTTACTTTCAAGTATTGGTTGACCATAAACAACTATGAAGTTAAGTAATGTTTTTGTGAACAAATAGCATATTTTAGTAATGACAAAAGATGTCAAAACCTTTTGTTTCCTAATAAGCAGCGGGTTGAGCTTCTTAACAAGTGCACATTTATACAAATTTTTGGAAGAGTACACATTGCAAGATGTATGGCCGAGCAGTTAAGGCAAGGGAACCGTGAACCATAACAATAACAACAGCATGGGTTCGAGGTCTGCTCGCACCATGGTTCTGGTGGAGTCTTCTTGCATAAGGACTATAAACCATAGGTCGAGTGTACAGACTTACTCATGTGCACTATAAAGAACCCAGTACATCTTTTGAGATGAGTAGGGGGTTACCCCGGTGTACTGGTCTATACATGACATGTCATGGACAGAAGGATGTACGCTAATGTAGTAACTGTAAAAGACATGACATGACCCTTATGGGAGAAGCAAGTTATTGACTGTCCAATATCTAGTTCACTCTGCGCCTTTGATGACTTAAATTGAATTTGAATTGGCGCGATATAAATGAGGCATGACATGGCAAAACCACCAAGTTGTAGGAAAATTGAGAATTTAGTTATTGTTAAAACCATATTATAGTTTTTGCAAGCTTTAATATGAGGGGTCAATTATCAAAATTGAACATCTACAACTGAAGTTATTGGACAAAATATGCAGAAATTTTCTTTGTATTTGTTTATATTTCCCATTGCTTATTTGCTTGTTTCCCAATAACTTCCTGTGCGACAACTTGGTGGTTTTGCCATGACTTATCTCAAATGTCTAATTATTATTAAATGTCTAATTATTACAACAGTGATTGGACGAGCACAAGAATATCTCCAGAACACTGTTTTTACAATTTGGGCCTCAGGCTGTTAAAAAATTAATATATCCATTTTTTAAAATTAGATTGTGGATGGATCAATGAGACTCCGCTATAACCTTGGAGACGGCGAATACACAATGAGTCTTCCAAACTACAGAATCAATAACGGACAATGGCACAGTGTTGAGTATGATCGCTATGGTAACTATGTGACCTTAAAGGTTGACAGAGGGGGTGGAACCAGACAGGTGGAAGGATCTCCAGGAACGTTCCAGATATTCATAGCCTCTCCTGAGTCTCTCAGAGTTGGTGATACAGTACAAATTGAGGTCATACAGCAAGATTTCCAAGGTAATTGTCCCCGCCGAATGAAGTTTGCAAGGGGAATATGAAATGGGCTGCATACGGGTGTGGTTGTGTCTGTGTGTGTATGTGCGCATGTTTTGGCCGCTGAATGGTTAATACACATCCTATAAATAGGGGATACACCACAAAATGGGGATATCCCCGATTTTATAACTCGAAGAGCTAACCCCAAATTGTTTTTGGGGTTTCCTTATAGTTTTAATACGTTTTTTTTAATGTTACAGTCACCATTTTACAGGTTTTGGGCATAAATTTGCGAGCAATTATGTAAGATTGGTTTTCTATACGCTCGTGTATGTACGTTCTGTAACGTTCAATGTTTGCTCCTTGATTGCATGGCGCGAGACAATATGAGCGTATACAGTTAATTAAAAACAGACGATATCATTGGTTGATGCTTTTGTACGGTAGTCCATATTTGGCATGAAAAAATGCATGTCCCCATTCGCCATCTAAACACGTATTGGTGGGTGTGTGTTTGTGTGTCTATCTGCCTGTATATGCTCTAAATTAACCAAAAATGCTACTTCTTCATTTTCCAGCAGATATTGTTTTATCTGAAAGGGCATGGTGGGGCTTCCAAATTTATACACAGAATTATGAAATATATTAACCATGAAAATTTATGCCCATTTTTTTCAAAACTTCATGTAAAATGCTAATTTTACAATTCACTATTAGGGAACTAAATGGAAATCCACACTAGTCCTGGAGCTAATGGACTGTTAGTTAAATATCCCTACAGGTACATATTTATAATTATATTTTAATGAGATATATGTAATAAAAGAAAAATAAGACAAGTGCGAATGGCTAAATAAAGTGATCCGTAATTTTATTTTTTAGGTTGTATGAATGATCTTCGAATTAACAACCACTATCTTGGTTTTACAACCTCTACTTATGCCGATGTGACTGCATCAAGAAATATTACGGAGGGCTGTGTAAGCGATGCTTGTAATGGAGTCAGCTGTGAGCCTCCATTGGTTTGCAATGACTTGTGGCGTGAATATGAATGCATGTGAGTACTGGGCTAGATGTTCATCTTGTGTGAATAAGCTTTCGTTGGGGATTGGCGTGGTGGGTAGTGGAGTTGGGAGGTAGCTCTTATGTAAAATAATGAAAAGAGACCAATTAACAATGCTATATGAGACTATGGCTATGTTCAGACTCAACGATTAAGCGGAGCGTAATGTACGCGGCGTGCGATTATCTGTGTCTGAACTAGGCGGCGATTAGTCTCTAATACGGAGTATAACTTGTGCTCCCTGCAAACCCAGGTTTAGCGTAAGCTACGGAGCTACGCCTCGTACACCTGAATGGTTTTGTCCTTGTGCTACGCATTGTCCAATCACAATTTACAATCGGTCTGCATTGGCCAATCAATTACAGCTCACTGGCCGTAGAAAAAACCCACTGGCGGCAAGTGTAAAATTGCTTATGACTTTAGCTACGCCTTGTATCCGAACACCTTGGTCGTTACGTCGCAGATTAGCTTGCACCTGGCTTACGCTAAGCTCCGCTTAAGCCGTGAATCTGAACATAGCCTATGATTTTAAAGTTTAATAATTGAAACTTATCTAGGCCTCCTCCGCAGACTTGATATATTATTATTTAAGGTATATTGTGAATCTCATGTATTTATATAGGAAATATGAATAAAACAAAAGAAATAACAAGTTTCTTATGTGCAACACAGAGTGCTGTTGTTAATGATTTGTATTGATTATTTACTAGTTGTCCCCAGGTACAGTAGGTGAATGTTGTACGGCTGTTTACATGCAGGGGTGGATCCAGCAGAGCTGGATTGAGGGGCCCAATGCCAAATTGTGTGTTGTTTCCGTGGTCTAGGGTGAAGCATTTCCTGGATATCTGAGAGGCAATTTTCGCTGATGATTTATTGCAAACAATGAGTCTTTCAAGTTCAAATAATATCCAAGTCAAAAGGGGGTTGGAGGCCTTGGTCTGGTGGACACCTACTTGGATCCACGCCTGTTACGTGCTATACAGAGTACATTTTATTATTAAAGTGATTTTATTGTTTTTTACTAGTTGTCCAGCAGGTACAGTTGGTGAATTTTGTACCTCTGTTCTTTGCGACCCCAACCCTTGTAAAAATGGGGGAACATGTTTTGAGGATGCAGATGGTATAAGGTGTGACTGTACGGCAGAGTATACTGGCAAATACTGCGAACCAGGCTTCCTAACTGGCGGTAGAGACTTGTCACCTGCTGTGATTGCTGTCATTTGTGTTTGTTTATTATTTTTACTGAGTAAGTTGAATATCTGTATGTCAAAACGTATTATTTGTCTTTATTGACCGTTAAGATGGTGACTGGCATTCAGTCTGTGAACTATGGAATGCCATTTGTGCCAAAATGTATTATTTGTCATTATTCATTGATTAAGCGACTGGTGTTTGGAATGCATAATGTTTTTTTTTTAATTCACTGACTGAAATGTTTGAGGACCATCTTGTACCAACAATCTTTGCTCCAGACACTAAAAATTAGACTACCAACACCATACGTTTGCTGGTGGAGGATACATTTTTATTATTTTTCACAAAATATTCCAAGGGTATTCTATGACCTTTAATACAAATGTTATTTCATAATTTATATTTTGATCACTTTATAAATTACCTTGGATCCTTCATTCTATCCCTGACTTAATTAAAAAGAAATGTAATTTAATAATTGATATTTGAATTAGTATTTACAAATTACATTAGACATGCTATTCTATCATTGACCTTTAATTCGACTGAATAAAATTGTACTTTATTCACTGTTACAGAATTATTATAATGTAATTTATACTACAGTATTTACAGGTATATCAGACCTATTATTCTATTCTTGAGTTTTAACTTAATTGAAAACAAATGTATAATAACTTATTTATTAATCCCTATTCAAAAATTACATTATACAGTTTAATAGTTATTTTATCATTTAATTTAATAATTACAAATTACAGCTTTAATTTTAAAAACTTTATGAAGGACTATTTGTAGCAGAGCCAAACCAAACTAAACATAAGTCGAACATACTAGTTTTCCACAATAGGCAGAAATTTAAAAATTGTCAATTTTTTCAAATTTTATTTTATTTAAAAATATACAGTTCATACATTCAACTTTAATACTACATTAACAATTTTCAGATATACTATATGATCAAAAATGTTTTAAAAAATGCAATTTAAAATGACCTTGATTTATAGTGAATGTATACTGATAAACAATTTTCAAATGCAGTTTTCTAAAAACATACATTTTAAATGTTCGAACTTCAATTGTTCATAACTTCACAAGAAACATAGTATGAAACTGATATTTTTTGCATGTTAAAGATAATAATGTGTAGTTTTATAATCTGTCCTCAAACTCAATTTTCCTACTTATGCCTCATCTGGCTTGGCTCTGCCACATTTTAGTAGTATACCACAATGTTGACCAGAGTTAAACTTGCCTAAGTGGACTTTGCCATTGTTAAACTATTTCTAAGTCATTTTTTATGCCATTTTGATGTGTTTTATATTTTCTTTCCAATACACATTTTGATAATTACTGTCATAAGTCATGCAAACTTGTGATACCTGTCTTGTAAAAATTGCAAATTATTATTGAGATTTATCAAATTTAGAAGTTTTATCATTTTTACTTTCTTAAGAGTTTGCTTTTAAACATCTAGATCATCTATGAATTGACTACCTTAAGAATCTCCAAAATTTCCATTTACTGTATGAGTAACTTAGGTTGAGGGATCAAAACAAGTGTTTCCTTAATAGAAGATGGCTATAGTGTTAAAGATAATACATGCCTCCTTGGGAACATCCCTATTCTGGGGACATACTTATTAAGGAACACTTTCTTTCAAACAGTGCATATTTTACCACTTACCCCTATTAAGGGGACACTTTCTTTCAATCAGAGTATCTTTTACGAGTAAGCTAATTCCTATTAAGGTGGCACTTTTTTTTTAAAAATGTATCTTTTATCACTAAGTAAAACACCTTATTTAAAACAATGTATATTTTATTACTAAGTGAAACCCTACTAATGGGACACTTTCTTTGAAATCTTTCATCACCAAGTGAGCCTTATTATGGGGATACATATTTGGTCCTGAAGGTGTACCCTTATTAGAGGTTTTACTGTAATTACCCTTGTTTTTTTTTTAAGTTCCTCCTGAATAGGTACATCTCAAAAAAATAGAATAATAACTAGAATATCTCAAAGAAGGGAGTCTATTGTATCGGCCAGTAACAAGAGTTAAAATATACTCACTGAAGATTGATGGCTTTGTAGTATAAACACCATGCATCTTTCACAGCATAGCAACTCCATTGCCTCCACCATAATCTGGTTGACCACCTTCTGTAAATCCATTTGTTCCTCAAAGATCCCACGAGCAAGTTGAAGCATCATCTTGAAAATCAATAAAAATACAAGGGGAGTGCATAAATTTCATTTCATTTATTTCGCCAAATTATATGGATACAAAATTATGAGCCACAGGATTTAAAATATCATGGGAATTAATATTGGTTTCCATGCCCTATGATCATGGGAAACTATCGGAAAGTGTTCATATAGAAATTATGTCTAGGTCTACCTAGGCTAGGCCAGACATAGGAAAACAATATTTTGTTTCTGTGACTTCTTGTGTCACGGCAACCACAAAGGTACCAATAGTTACTGTCAAATCCTGTGGCCTGCAAATAATAACAATTTTGATACAATTTTTAAGTTTTTTGCCCAACTCTGAGAAGGAAAAAAAATTATCTTGTATTCTAATTGATGTATAAATGTAAAATTATGAAGTAATCATCATCTGTCTTCCACAAAATCAACTGTGTAAACAGAAAGGCAAAATTAATTGCAAAGTCAAAGTGAATCTATAGGCATTGGGGAAAAAAGGTGAATAATGACTGTAGGCAGGCCTCCATTTTTGTTTTTGTTTTGACTAGTCCACTGGGCAAGCTGATTTTACATATCATTAGCCCATAAGCAATTCAAATAGCCCATGTCTGTGGCAACTTAACCTACAATGTGTAAATGTGACTGCTTGACACTTGCATTCACTAGCCAACTGGGCTAGTAAAAATGAAAATTCACTAGCCCAATGCAGTTTTCACTAGCCATTGTATGCTGGGCTAGTAAAAAAATCAAGCTCTGGTAGGCCTATATAAAATATGATACTATAAATAGTAATGATGCTATTCAATTTCCCCATTCCTCTTGCTAATTATAAATTGTACTCTGAAGACACCTGGATGAACTGAAAGACAGGACATGTCAAGGTCGAAGAGGGATATAGGCTAATGACTGCAAATTTCAATTGTAAGTGAAATGCTGCGAAGCAAATCTCAAGACATAACAAATGTTCAATAAAAAATTATTTATTTGAGTCGAGTGAAAGAGCAATAAATTAATTGGAATAGGATAGACATTCCTAGGCTTACCTTACCTGGGAATATTTGGTTTTTAGGGTGGGTTATAATGCCAGACCGAGATAATTCCAGGAATCCGGACACCGGCCGATATTGGTCTCATAGACCTCGTATGAGCCTATGAAACTTATATTACCACACGATGACGCTATGCTAAATTTGAAAAACATTTGTACTTGTCTGAATGAATAATTAGTTTGTAAATGATGATTGCAGCAAATGACTTGGGGATGAGTTGACTGCAGACGCACTGGTTGGGGAAAAGTTGATATGGGAACGAGTAATTTCAATGGTAACCTATAAAATTGTCGGAGAAGAGTTGACTGAGGACGACTTAGTTTAGGAATGAATTGACTTGTGGAGGAGTTGACATGTTTGTAGGGAAAAGATCCCTGCATTTTTTATGCTTTTTAACATGAAAATTGACGGTTCAATTTACTAACTGAAATGAGAAAGACCAATACAGCTGAAATATTTTAAATGTAACAGCAATTTTCTAAATTTTATTTGTATTATTACTGTAGTATTACCACCCATTACTGTTTGAAGCATTAGGGGACACTAAGTATAAAAGTAAAATTAAAATAAAACATCTCATATTTTACCTGATTTCTTTTATATTCACTGATTGACATTTCAAACAGCTGAGCATTCATTATCCCTATTCCACAAAAGGTAAGATAGTTCTTGAATACCTAAAGTGCATACAAAAATATTATTAAAAACATTATTGATGACAATGAACTTATCATACTATTAATTTGAGCAACATTGTCTGTTTGTCTGTCTGTTTGTTCCTCTACTCTTCCCAAGTCCTTGGTCCAATCTCGCTGCAGAATTGGCCTTGAGGGGTTTATTTTTGGAAAGGTCAAGGTCATTGGAGACAAAGTCAAATAACTGTTTTTCACTACTCCTTGGTCCCATCTTGGCCAAACTTGTTCCATGTCAGGCCTTTTGCTCGTAGTGCGCATAAATTTGTTAGTTAAGTTTCACGTTGGCACTTTTTTCAGTGGGCATCAAGAAGTACCTCGCATAGTACTTTGCTGAGCAAAATTCTCAAGTGTACACCAGGCTTAAGGCTGTCTTATAGGAATCGTACGAACATTAAATTGTTCATAATGTATTCTTCTAAAAAAATTCCCACAAATGCACAATTTCGGGCTTGGAAAATGCTTTCTAAATAATAATTAGCTAATTAAAACTGTTGTATTACAGTGACAAACTGACCAATCAGCGTGCAGTATTTATGCATGAATGAGAAAGACCCAAGGATGGACTGGGTAAGCAAGTACAGTACAGTAAGATTGTTGCTATTGAGCAAGTACGGATGTCCCTTTAAGTATAATCTATGGGCTTAATATTTGTGGGAATAGTAGTGAGATGGATCCCAAGAACTGGGTTCGATTCTTGTAGAAAACATTAAAGTTACATGTATTTTACTATGATCAGATTTGTGATGGAGCCAGGCTCATCCATTCCACTCATACTTCTTCTGTGATGTCAAGGACTATATGCTTGCATACAGTTGAACCTGTGCGGACACCTCTCGTAAGTGGATACTTCCATAACGGACACTAATTCAAAGACCCATTTGTTCTTCCTATCTAATCAGTGTATTTGGTACCTTTCATAAACAGACATCTCCCGTAAGTGGACGCGGACACTTTTTGTCTTAAAATTTGGATTTTTTGTATCTAAATTTACCTCTCATATGCAGACATCCCGTAAAATTTAGTGATTTTTCTGTACGAATACAAACTTCTGTGCAAACTAGTCCTATACTGTAATGGCTGAGAATCATATTATTGAACCAATCTTAAAAATGATAAAAAATGAAATGCGAGACATACTGTAAGAGTGTATACATTATTTTGCAATTTTGGCCCTCTATCAGGGGAAATTCTTGTAAGCGGACAATTCCCGTAAACGGACACTTTTCCTGGACCAGAGGGTGTCCACTTATGGGAGGTTCAACTGTAATATTAAAAATTTCAATTTTAAAGGAAGTGTTCTCACCTCTTCATCTTTAGCTGTAAACTCATGATCACCTGAGATCTTATTGATCACCTGGGCAACGCCATTCACCTCGCCGTCATGGTTACAGATAGGCATACACAATATACTGTGTGTCTTGTACCCTGTCATCTGGTCAACTTCAGGATTAAATCTAGGATCCTAAAAATATTAAAGGCCACATTGTTATTTATTTATTGTAGTATAAAAAGAAACATTACTGTACACACCAATTGCAGAAGCAAAAGTACAATACTTCAATCGTGGCAGAACCAAGCCAAATGAGGCATAAGTGGGAAAATTAAAAAATTGAGTTTTTAAGATATAAAACTACACATTATTATCTTTAACATGCAAAAAAAATCAGTTTCATACGATGTTTTCTTACGAAGTTATTAACATTCAAAGTTCGAACATTTAATATGCAAGTTTTAAGAAAATTGCATTTGAAAATTGTTTATCATATACATTCACTAAGCAAGGTTATTTTAAATTGCATTTTAAAAAGATTTTTTGATCTCATATATCTGAAAATTGTTAAGGTAGTATGAAAGTTGAGTATGAACTGTGTATTTTTGAAATAAAATAAAATTTGAAAAAATTTACCATTTTTAAATTTCTGAATATTGTGGAAAACTAGCATTTGCGACTTATTTCTCATTTGGTTTGGCTCTGCCACAATTATAATGTGTGCATCAATATAACTTACGATACTAGACAAAAATGACAACAAAATGATACACAAAATCAAATACTGTACAGTACTGCACGCCATCCTTGAAATCCAATTTGTTTGGTTGTTCATTTTTAAAAAATACTTTAAATACATCGCATTTCATGTCAGTGCGGTTTGAGAAAACGGATAAGTGTAATGATTGTCCAGCCGCCAATACCCGGGTTCAAACCCCACAGTGGTGGTGCCAGGATATGCCCGATGAGGGAAGTGGGCATAGTCCCTGGAAGTAGGGGTCTAACGAAGGAAGTACGAGGAAAGTCCGGGTGGGCGTGGTTACCGGTTGGTTTTGATGAGCAGAAAACAAATTTTTAAAAAAAGGGTTTTCCCCGTTTTTGGCCAATTTTATGTCTATTTTCTATTATTTGGGGTCAAACAATATTTTTATTTTAAACAATATTTTTATTTTGCTTTGCCCCCGACAAAAATGGTCAATCTTCCCCGACAGGGGGGCCCTAAATCTTGTTGAAGAGCCAGAACGATATTGCAGGGTTCGAATTTCTCCACAGTAGCAACAGCATTTGCTGTGGAAGAAACCCTTTACTGCTGTAGTAGATCATTAGTCCACAGCAAAATTTTACTGTTTGAATTCATACTTTAATTTAAGATAAATACCATAAAAACCAATTCCATTGGTAATTTTTTGCTGTAAATTAGAAGCCTCTATTGGCCAGATCCCAGTACCATTAGCAGGGAAGTAGTTAGAAAAATCTAAGTGTGGGTGGAAGCAATGTAAGGGTGGGTGGTAAAAGGATTAAAAACAATAATTTTACCTTTTTCATATGGTTAGGGTGGGAGGCAGTTTGGAATTAGGCTCGGTGGAAGGCCTTAAAATAAACTTTAGGGTGGGTAGAACATTTTTAGGGTGGGTGGGCCTGCCCACCTCCGCCAAGCATAAATACATCCCTGCATTAGAAATTTTTGAAACAATTATGGCATCATTAAAAGATGATCCCCTGTTTTTTACCAATTCGCTAATGTATAGTTTACATATTTTTAGGAACAATAAAAAAAATATAATCAACTTGAATGTTACATCTAATCTATAGTTAATTTAGAATGTAGGCGATGTCACATAGTAATTTTATAATGGATCTAACTAATAATGTTCATCATACATTTGAGCAGTGCATGACTTTATGGTAATGACAGTTTTCACAGTAAATGCTAAGCTAAGTGCGGTTGATTATTTAATCATACAGAAATGGCACATTAAATAATACCGTCTTCACACAATTTTGCAAATAACTAAAGTCGGTGTGTGTAATCTGTAATTTGACGACAAGATCAACATGAAATTAAGCATAATGAAAAGACTTTCAACATTTATTACAAACTGCAAAAGTTAATGAAAGAAACATGTTTGGATAAAGAAAAGATGAATGAAGTGGAAAATTGTTATTGATAATTAACCAGGATCCTCTTACATAAGGTACAGTTTAAAGATGTAAGTCATTTGAGAGTGACCAAAAAATCATCTACATTACTTTTTAAAATTACTTGTTCATATCGAAGTAACATCAAATGTAAGAACTTGAGAATAGATACAGTAATAGTGTATTATATTTTAATCTTTTCTTTACTGAATACACTGAAGAATGATAGAATTTTAAGGGGCTTCCAGCCTTCCCTTTGAAAAAGATAACACCCTCTGACTAGGGAGATCTACCTGGCAACACTGAGAACTACCTAGTAAGGCAGCATATAATTACCCTGTCTGTTTTGATGTTATTAATGCCTTAATGTTTATTCTAAATAATGGCTGTATTTCCCTATGTATACTTGTAGAGCATTGATGACCATATCCTTGGTAGTATCCCTTGATATATTATATATATATTAACTACCTTTATCTAGCTTGTCACTACCATTATCTACCATGTTAGAGTTATTTTTTTAAGGGTTTTTGATGTTTTTGACAGATTTTTAGCATATAATGTTGCAATATTGAGGAATAATTATTTTTAAAATACCTTGATTTCTATATTCATGGTAATAATTTATATTTTTTGAAAATTAGCAAGTTATTTTTTTACTTCTTTTTTTTTGTTATTTTTCATCTTTCAAAGCCATCATATTTATAGTTATCCATTTTTTCCTTCACATCTAACACTAATACAATTCACTACCTACATACAAAATGAACCCTGGAATTAGGGCAAAATTTCATTAGCAAGAAATGCCAACGTAAATTAGACAAATGTCAGAACATGTCTACATTCTGGGATATTTTACTTATTTTTGGCCTTACACACACATACACACACACACACACACACACACACGGCAAAAAATTAACCTTGGCAAATAGTCTTGATACATTGAAAAGCGTTAAGTGTTGGCAACTAGTTTGGCAACTATGCAGACACTAATTTTGATAGCTGTCTATCATGCTTTCTAAGTCCCATGAGGTTTATGGAGTTCGTACCCAGGACTTCTGGATTAGAAGGCAAGCATGTTGTTAACCAACAATAATTGTACTGTAGCATTTATTTTAACAATTATACTAGCTGATGTGAGACAAACGAGAAAAAAAATAATTGTTTGAGCAAATAATGAACCATGAACTATCCATATTATTTCTGTAACTGTAAACACAATGTCTATATGACAGGTACAAACAGCATTTCACAAATTGGTGGGAGAACATTTGGTAAGATGGATGGCGCCCTCTATTTTGATTTTGTTCAGGGAATACCATATCCACAATTGAACTAGAAATTAACATTCTAAATTAAATAAATTAATGATATTTCATTTCCCATCACTTTTTACAGATATCTTAAGTGCATTAAGACACATGCACAAATAATTGGTGAAATGGAATGTTATTGGTATTGTTGGCAATTTATGGAGCGTATCAAAAGTCTCTAAGCATTTAAACATGAACAAAAACAGTCCAAGATGAGTACTAAATGTGTGCCAAGTTTCAAAACCTTCAACAGTTTCATGAACATAAATTTGGGTCACCATGCTTATTACGATCATCTACAGTAGTGTACAATGGCAAGTTAGTAAATCCATTGTCCAAGCCTGAAGGCTCATAGGGATGGAGCTTATTTCCAGTTTCTGTAGCGTGAAGCAAATGAAAGTATGATACTCCCCCTGGATGGGACGCTAGTCCATCGCAAGCTACTGTACTTCCCAGCAATTTGCTGGTACCCATCGTACAGCTGGGTAGACTGAAGCAATGTGAGTAAAGTGCGTTGCTCAGGTGCACAAGCAACTGGGGTGAGTCAGTCTCGAACCACCGATCTATCTTATTCTCCAATATTTTCTTGTATTGTTTGTACACAGAAAATAACAAGATAAATAAAAATTAAAAAATTAACTAGCTCATAATTTAAATTTTAATGTACAGTATTTAAAGAAAAAACTGGATAAAGCAGTAAAATAGAGATTGGCTTTGTCATCCAATACAGGTTGTTCTTGATTTTATAATCATTATTTGGTGTAAAATTATATGGAAACCATTTTTTTTTTATATTTAAAGACAACAGTACAATTCTAAGCCAACTTTGCCTAAATTTCTAAGTCCAAGTTATTTTTCCTACCAGATTGATGTGGTTTCCTAATAATAGCTAATAAACAAACCAAATTTTCTCTAACAGTTGATTATTTTTTCAATGCGACTTTGACTTTGGGATATTTGACTGTAATTTCTATGATCAATCTCATGCCAGCCCCAAGTCAATATTAAAATTTAAGGTTTATGATTTTTCCCCCATTTTAAGATTTGAGATGATTAAAGTCTAACAATTATAAAGTATGGGCATATAAAATTAATGACTTAATGACTCATAAATCATTTAAATTCACAAACATTTGATGATGTTCTAGCAATTAGAAAGTCATTTTCAAATGCAAGTGAAGACTAATTGATGGGGCAACTAATTATATATCGGCAGTAATCCTTGAGATTAGCCACTTAATAATACGCACTAATTTCAATCCCTACTAAGTAAAATTACTCAGCAGGTCTCAACAATGTGAGTACTAATACATGTAGTATTCAACAGAAAGGTTCAGCCAAAAATCAGAATTAAATAAAAGCAGTAAAATCCAATATCCACGGGTAGTATGTCCGTGCACTCTGATTTAAAAACATCAAACGAGTAGCTAAAAGATCATGATGCGGATAATAATAATAATAATGTGACATTTATTTAGCGCTTATTGCCAAGGCCTCTAAAACGCTTCACAATTATTACCCCAGTCATTGAAACAAACACCAAATACAATCCATTCCATAATGCTGCAGCTTTAATCAGCGCATAATATGGTATTTGCACCTCCCAGGTACCCATTTATACTCCTGGGTGGAAAGAGGCAACATGGATAAAGTGTCTTGCCTAGGAACACAAACAGCTGACCAGAGTGAGCCCCGAACCACCGACCTCGTGATTGGAAGTCCGAAACGCCACCGCTGCACCAACTGTTGATCACAATATTGGTTTTTCCAAAACCACACCAATGAATGAAATATGTATTGCCGAGCAATGCAATGGTTTCTTGTACCGCTGGCCTATGCTTATACAGTATTTCACATGAAGTGTTCTCCAGAATATGGTTTTAGCCATCAAAATTCCTGCTTTTAAGTTTTACCTCTAAGCATGCTCTACAGTTAATTGCAGGGTTGGTTTATCAGTTTTTTAGTGTTAAATCCATCGTCACTCTACAATTAACACTTATTTGGGCAAGAATGGAAAATGGCTTCATCGATAGAATTATCCCTAATGCACCCTATCATAATTTAAATATTTTTTCTATCATCACCAACTAATTAGTAAAGTCCAGTCCAGAAATTGTGAATAATGTATTCAAATTGTCTAGTCTTATATTGGTTGAAAATCAATTATCATTTCCTTCATCTTAGATTAATCTCTAGATAGTCATCCTTACAGTTACATAAACACTGTTAAATTAAAATAATGTTTTGCAATCAATCTGTATACAGTACATATCAGGTCAACGCTGGTGATATTCTATCTACTGTATGTCACCAAATATTTTTGCAAGGGCTATTTTATTAAGATGATTTAGATTTAACAAAACAAATGTCAACACTGAGGGTGAAATTTAGCTCTTCAGCCAAACTTGTGGTACAGTAGCAGAGATGTAATTATATTGAGTGGAGGTGGGCGGGGCCAGCAACCATAAATTTTTTTTTCTTTAAAGGGCAACTCCGGGATTAAAATTTTTATGGATAAATCTATAGAACAATTAGTTGTAACCTAACTGACAAAATTTCACAACATTTGGACAGCGATATAATGACGAATAACATGTTAAAAAAATTGAGTCCCAAACTCAAATTACACAGTGTTAACGAATAGGAAAACTTGAAATTTTGAAAGGGTTGCGCTTGAAAACCAAAGTCACTTACAATTAGGCCAGGTAATTTTTAATGTGACTTTTGATACGGTTTTCAAACACAACCCTTTCAAAATCTGTAATTTTCCTATTCTTTAGCTTTGTGTAATTTGAGTAGTAGACCCACTTTTTTAATTAATGCCTACTTTAGAAAGTGTTTTCATTCATGATATCATTGTCTAAATGTTGAGAAATTTTGTCGGTACGGTAAAAACTAATTGTTATATGGTGTATCCATAGAAATATTATTTAAATTCCTGGAGTTCCCCTTTAAGGCTTTCCACCCAGCCTAATTTCAATCTGCCATCCAACTCTGAAAATGGTAAAAAATACTGTTTTTAATCATTTTACCACCCACCCTTCGATTTTTCCTATCTTCACATCCCTCAGTAGTACAGTTCTGTGCTGTGCACTGAACCATGGAGACACATATTGGTGGCAGGTTCGAAAAATCAGCACTCAAGTTTCGGATAGAGAATCAAAATTCTGAACTTTGCGCACAGTGGCGGTAACAGAATTTCCCAGACAGCACAGCAAGCCCCAACAGAGAGGTCAAGAGCCATGCTTTTTCCCCACAGAAACTTAATTTAAAAATTTAGTATTAGTAGTGGCCGAATTAATTAGTGAGCATTAGTATTTAGTCTGTCAATTAATGAAATCTAATATCAGGCCCAACATACTTACCTCATATGCATTTTTTATATTGACCGTTTCTTTAGTTTGTGCCACATGTCCAGCTATTCCATGACCAAATGGAATCTTAATTTCCTCATCTGCAGTATGAAGTGAATCTTCAACAGTTGAATGCTCCGTCACATCGAACAATTTAGAGACTAAAAAACGATTATCTTTGGATCCACGAACAAGAAATAAACTACAACGATCTCCATTGGTGAGCATGCTGACATTCATTAGGATTTTGTGGCATAATGTATTCAAGTCCAACTCATTTGCTATATCACGGATTAATTCCATAAATAATTCCTTTTCATCCAATTTGGCAAGAGCGCTCTTATTATGGTGCAACTTTCGCTTGCCACCAATACAGCTTGGTGAAAGTAAATGTTTAAAGTTTCCACTCATGCCTGAAAAAGACTTCCTAAAATTTTTTAGGATTGTTCTTCTTCCAACAGGAATTTCCGGAAGTGAATCCGTTGCAACACCTCCAGTTGCAAACATCGATCGGTCATGAGCTGCAAGCCAGCCACTGATATGCTCAGATGTAGCTTTAGAGTTAAATATCTTTGCCATATCATTAGGATTCTTATCCAAGAACTCCTGGACTTGCTCAAAAGTGATTTCATTTTTGGAATTTGCCTGTTTCGTATTTGCTGAAATACTAGCCATTTCGTTATCATTCCAGGATGAGACCTGGCATAAAAAAGGAAAAAAATCAGAAACTAATGGTCCTCAAATTATCAATTAATTATGCCTACACATGTTTATCAGACACAAACAAAGTTTTATGCGAGGCTAGGCCCAGGCATGGGCTAGCCTACACTTTCTGAACACTAAATTTTCTGCCGAGAATGAACTTGTCAAACCAACTGGATCGGTTGGTGCACAGACAGGGCAAAAAAAGTCAACACGGTTCGTAAACAAACAGAAAAGTAAAACAACACTGTAACTAGCCTATTGCTCACGTCCTACTGTAGAATTGTACTCCATTGGTAAACATAACCCAAGCAAACAACCATCCGTTCTGATTCTTTCATAGATTAAAGTTCAGTTGGTCGAAATAATCTGACAGCTAGCTAGCCAGTCATCCAGATTTCAGCTAGGCTAGCCGTGTAGCAGACGTCAGCTACTCGTCACAGTTCGAAATCTCACAACAGCACGAAACTCTAACTCCGCGCGTAGTGGTTCATATTCCTAATGAATATTCATTTTAGTTGGGAAGTGAAGGGATTTTATTGGTTTATTCTAGAGTTTTAATTTATAAATTATGCTTCGGAATTTGATTGGTCAAAATGTTAATAGTGTTAAAGAAAAGTTTTGATCCGTACTTACGTGATACATTACTGAAAAAATAAAATCCGTCAACTGATACAGTATTTGTTTTTGTGTTTGTCATAATAATACAACAAATATAACATAAAAATACATGATACATACGAAAGCAGAAAACCAATGTTGCTAGCCCTTAAGGTTTTGTTTGCCCACATTAATAGGTCAAGCTTATTGTACTTAATTGACTTCACAGAGATATAAGCAATAAAAGTATAGTGCATGATGTTCTTGACTTCAATATATTTTAAGTTCGTTTCTGTTGCAAAAAAAGACGTAGAATCGATTAGTACCAGAGTTAAACAATTTTGGACTTTATTAGTGCCGAGATCTATAAAATGGCATGTTATCTTTTTTCATCTTAAGTGTTGAATTGAATTTTATATTAATGGAACATTTTAATATTATTGTTTGTTGTGGCATAGTGTATTAAACTAAAATACCAGTGGCGGATTTAAGGGGCTTATCGGCGTAAACACCCCCTCCCTCCCACCTCACTAAGATTGACCTAATTGTTTTTGTAAAAATTAATACGGACTAATAATATATATGCACAACGGATGTGTGTGCATATGTGCACGTACTTAAAGGGCAGGTTCACCCAAAAAATTACTTTTCATTATATGTTTTGGTTAATCATAAAAAGTATATTGAGCACTATTTGGGAATGTTTTGTATTTTTTCCCGTTGAGTCTCATGAATTATAAAATATATATAAAAATAAACGCTAGACTTTATCCCACACACACAAAAAAGCAAAGTGGGTAATTTTTTATTATCAAATAAAAATGGCTACTTTACACTATATAAAAACATCAGAAATGAACAATTTTGGTTAAAACACACAAGAAAAGTATTTTTCTATATATTTTTAGAATGACCATTGATTTTTCACAATTTATTTAAAATATCCCTCTTTCATAAAATATGTATGTAAAAGAATAGGGATTATCTTTTAATTTGAACTATCCCCCAACTTAGCAATTTTCTACAAATACTTATGATAGGTAAAATAAATCGTAAAAATTAAAAAACAGAGATACCTTTTATGATAAACTAAAACATATAAAGAAGATAATTTTTTTGGGTGAACCTGCCCTTTAAAGAACAAGCCGGATCTGTTACTTGCAAGTATAATTTTACTTTATTTATCTGTTTATTGTATTTGCTTGCCAAAACCAAAATGAAAATCTGGATTTAACCACCCCCTCCCCCCACCCAGCCTAAATCAAAATCCTCCGCCCATGTTTCCATTCTAATTTTTAGGTATTTTATGATGGACATGCCAATAAATTGCATCTTGAAGCTAATAATCTAGAAAGTTGTATAAAATACATGAAATATTCCATAAATTATAAGAAACATTCAAGTGATCCCAACATTAAAATATAGGAAATAAAATAGGTCGAGTTATTGTAAATACAGCGAGTAATACCTACTAAATAAAAAAAAACAAAACAAAACAAAAAGGATTTTCCTGACTCAAATTTTCAAAGAAAAACTGTGTTTTGGTAACATGAGAATTTTTTTAGATCTTATGTGTCATTTACAGTGCGCGATATAAGATCATAAAATTTAAGAACGAGTGCCTATATTTTTTCAAGATATTTCTGCAGGGTGCAAAAAGAACGCAAAGAGCCTCTGCATTTCCTATTGGGTCCTACATCTCTATTTCAGTTGGTTCACGTTCAGGTTTCAGGTTCAAGTGGGTAAAGCCGACCTCCAAAAAAAAACTCCAAAAGTAGAATGCTAGGAGAGGTGGTTGTAGTAAGTAGAGTGATAGGAAAGGTCCACCCCGTAGTATAAGGCAGTGTACTGTACATGATTTTCAGCTGTTACAGTATAATGGTTTTGTTTAAAAATTTTATTCGTTGTTTTTAAAAATGTAAATTATACACAAAAAAATAAAAATTAAAATAAAAAGTGTGCGCAGTAGGCCCAACTTATGGGAAGTGTGCAGGGGCGGATTTAAGCGGGAGGGGGCAGCCCACCCCGCCCCCTTTTTTTTTGGAAAGTAAAATATATAAATATTATTAACATTGTCTATAAAACGAACAATTTCATGCAATACTTGATCCCTTAACACGCACCTGAGGCCATTTCTGGACATCTAAAGCCCAACATTTCTCGAAGAGCATGCCCCCGGACCTCCTTAAAACTTCTGTACAGCCACCCCCCCCCCCTTCCGGCCCCCTTTTCCAAAAGTCTGCATCCGCTCCTGGTGTGGCCGCTTGAGATGTACCAAATGCACAAACAGGCTTCTGAATAAGTGTCCGTTATGAGAGATGTCCGCTTACGAGAGGTTTCCGCACATGGAAGTCCAACTCTTTTGCGTAACTGGCAAGAGAGGTATAACTATGTACCAAACGAGAGTAGGCCTATGTTTTAATACTCGTGCCTTGTTAGTAATCTCATGTTTATATGTTCATTGTTATAAAACTGTGTGTCAGAGGGAGGCATCCCAGTTTCACTGTGATTGTATATACTGTTACTTATACAATACTTAAATATAAAATCAAACATAGACCTAGCACTTATACAAAAGGTAACATTGTTTCGTTTATGGTTTTATTTTCCTTAATATAAAATACATATTTACACTCCCTGCTCTAAACGTGATTGTTTCTAGACACCAGTTTTAATACAGCGAGCCTTCTAATTTTAAGAAGCATTCGCCGACTCAAAGGGTATCTGTCCTGGTAATAAAATCCAGGGGCTGATCCAGGTTCCAGTGAAATGGGGAGGAGACGCCTTTTCCCGAACCCGAGTGATGGTGGGCGTTTTTATTTTGACAAGCAAACAAAAAAAAGGTTAATTGTCCATTTTCGAGTCTTCCATGTCCTTTCAATGTATACGACTGCCCTATGTATGTGTATTGCTTATTAAACATAGCTTTTAACAGCGGTTTACGGAGCTAAGTCTACAAGGACGTGTCTCCAAGCAGAACTGACTTAAAGGCCCTGATAGTGACAATTTTGGTGAGAGCATCTATTTTTGATATGAGTTTCCTTTAACCAGGCTTTATCTATTGTGCATTGATATTGCAGTATTGTTTTTAAATAGGCCTATAGGCCTACGCCAGTTGAGGAAAATTTTTATAGGTGGTTGTTGACGGTTGTCCACATAGCGGACTGTATTGCTCAAACACACCTGGTTGACCACCTGTTACGCCCTTTTATTCTACTTTGTTGTTATAGACCTAATAATACAGTACATAGGCTACCGTACCATTAACCATGATTAATATCGAAGCATGGAGGATGCGTATTGGATTGTTCGGTGGCGGTAGAGCTAAGGTAAAAAAACGCACGATGAAGAAAGGATTTATTGTAAGAAATATGCATATCTTTATGAACCAAGTTATATTCACAGCCCTAATATTAATAATGATAGCTGGAGACATAGAAAAAAATCCCGGCCCTTTAACACGTAATGATACTAAGGCGAATGAAATGAAAGAAGACAACATATTTGAAACACTCTCAAAACAAATCAATGAATTAAATAAAAAAATTGAACAAAACTTTTCGGAAGTAAGCGCTAATTTTAACGAAGTAAATGCCAAAATGGATGAAATAAATATAAATGTTAAAGAAATTGATGAAAACTTAAGGAAAACTGACGAAAAGATAGAGAACATAAACTG
>JAOTQE010000916.1:0-11441 GCA_025631205.1 Nesometra sesokonis
TATATATATATGAATAATACTATTTTGTACTATTACGACAAAGGGCGCCATAGGATGAGAAGATATATCGATGTCATGTAATTCGTTACCGATAACCTAAATAACTATAGGTTACAGAGAAATAAGAATATGAACCAACTTAATGCCATTTACAGGCTGAGAACAGCTTGATGTTCAAGAAATATCGTGTAATGTGCTCTGCCCTCTGGCTTTCCAAACAAAAACATATCGTTGATGTTTATGATATATTGAGTCTCAGCTGCACCGATGAAACCATAACAATTGCATAGCGCCACTTACGACTGTATGCAAAAGAATATTCCAATCTGAATGTTGTTCGTTCAATATTGTATTACCACCATTTCGTACATAGGGTGCATGATATTCAGACAATAAAGTAATTGAAACTTGTTTAATTGGTTTTTGTTGACGAATAGTGGGACTAATTTTGTGAAACAAAACTTTGGCATAACAGCTTAAACCAGGGAGATTAGCCTGCTTAATTTGTTTCATTGAGCCCAATTGAAAAACTGCCAAACTGTTTTCCTAGTAATAAATTAATAAATCGGTACTCGGCGATCTGTCTTTACCACACTGCAGTTGTATAGAAGATTTTCAAGCCCGGAGCACCAAAAGCACTTAAATCTGGCAACCATCGTTCACCTGTTCTGGAACTGTGAACGACTAAAAGAACATCCGAATGAATACGGATCATGATCCAACAACTCCATAGGACTGTTTCTTGTGTGTAGGCCTAAGTTTTAACGATCTGCATGGATCATTTAGAAAACGTTGCACGTTCGTTTGGCTTCTCCTTGTGTGCCTTACGCATGCTCGCGTTACACTTTGTGCATCTTGGGGTGTTACTGACACAGGCTAAACACCCCCCACATTAAAATTGGCCCGAAATTTAAATGCCCCATCCCCCAAAAAGCCGCTCCCTAAATCACAATCCTGGATCCGCCCCTGTTGTATGCTCTCTGCAGAATTAGTTTCCAAATTATTAGTGTGTTGTTGACTTGGAGTTATGTTTAATAAAACAGTTCTTGCGTCATGAATTTGAAGACAGAAACCGTACGACCTTAATTAGTTTCCTGTTTTTATTTAACTTAATTGTTCACAATATAACTTGCTTAGCTCTGAAAAGAAACAGTACCTAGATTCTTCTTCTTGGCATTTTATCGCACTTTGTCCTTCGTAGCGAGAGTCTGAAGATGATCAATCTAAATACTCGAAACGTCAAGAAGCTCAATAATATACACCCGAGTGCCGCAATATTTATTTGGTTTTGTCGGTCGTTGTGTCGGTTGTTTGATTTTTTCTTTCTTTTCATCAATATATAGTCAAATTAATTCAACATCTAGTATATAGTTTGTCGGTTGTAGTAGGCTTCAATCAGTTGGTTGTTGGTCTCCAATGTGACAGAGCCAATGGCCAAAGGAGGCCAAATCCAAAGCTAGTACGTCACAAAATTAAAAATTTAGTTATGTATAATTATGAAACACGCATCTTTAACATACAACAAAATCAGCTACATACGATGTTTCCTTTCGAAGTTTTATGAACAATCTAAGTTTAAACATTTAGAATGTAAGTTTTGAGAAAACTGCATTTGAAAATTGCTTAACAGTATACATTGACTAAGCAGAGTCATTTAACTTATATTTTAAACATTTTTGATCATATATATCTAAACATTGTTAACGCAGTATGAAAGTTGAATATTAAATTTATTCTTTATTCTTCATTTCAAATCGAAATCGCAGTTTACAAAACTGAACTGCATCGATTTTTACAATGATAAGCCATTAAAATGGAAGATAAAAAAGTTTTTAAAATTCTATAAACATTACACCAAGGATTCACAAAAAATTAAAACATTTGAAACATTTAAATTACAAAAAAGGCACGAACGTTCCTGTAACACCAGTTTTAAAACAAGCAAGTTGTTCAATTACAAACAATTATAGATTATATTCATTCATGTACAGTGTTCAATAGTTTAGTGAGATACACCAGTTGACTGTTCTGAAATTTCTGTCTATATTGGAAAACTATATATATGCCTCATTATAGAGTTACTTTGCTTGATACGTTTAAAGACAAATTTACATTGTCGTATTCCTATTCCGTCTAAATTCCTACAGCCACGGCGTCAAACGTTTCAGAGCTGGTCTTCAAAAGATTATCATGATGAAGAAACTCAACTACCAACAGATGCACTGATTCTATTTAAATAACATAGAATAACAGTTACTCCAAATAATGAAAGTGAGAAAACATGGCCTCACTTTCATTATTTGGAGTAACTGTTATTCTATGAAACTCAACTAATTTATTGTTTTTGTGTTAGCTAAGTGTCCAGATAATTACTGTTAAATACTCTCTATAGGCCTATAAACTTTGTGAATTAACTTAGTGAAGCGATTTTAAAGGAGACCCTTTCTACCTCCACCAATTCTACACCAGTGAATTATTCGCTAAAGTGTGGCAACAATGAGATACCCAGATTTAGGGTACCGCTCTGATCTACATGAACAATTAGGATAAGTGAGAATTCTATTAGCGAACTAAGGACAGAACAATAAGTTACTTAAAGTACTTAAAGTCAACCCCCATCGTCTAAGATGGTAACTACGGGACACTTTAAATGGTTCTTACAATAGAGAGCGGCATTTTAACAATAAAAAACCCCAATGATGCATTAATTACGAGGGCTCACTTTTTAGTGACTAAAACCGACTTAAATACTTTACATTATTAAAAAATGATAAACAAGGAGACTTCTTTTAATTTATTCGTAATTTTGCAAATAATTGGAATGCTATTATATGGTTCTTGCTGTTTCTTAGCTTACAAACCATAAATTTATTTCATTTTACAATTTACATATTTATTTGCTGTTTTTTTTTAGCTCTCAAGGAGTTTTGGTGGTCATTTATAGGGCGCATAAATGCGCTTAAAGAGTTGCTCGAGAATCCTAAGTACCATCCCAGCCATCCCCCCTCCGATACTCCAGTGCTTAATATTTAGTCCTATTCGTATTCCATTTTGTGGGACACGATTCCTAGGAGGATGTACATTTCGGATATGGAAACAGACCTTATTTTCCTCAGGAAGGCTCATTATGATGGTCTATCGACCTGGAGACGGGTTTAACTATCTGGTCATAGAAAAACGAATACACCCTTAGCCATAAACTATAGTTTAAGGCCTTGTGTACAGCAAACCTATTATTTTAGTGAACAAAAAGCACATTCATTTTAAGTAGTCTTAAGAACGCATCGATTCTTTAAAAGAAAGAGCTGATTTGATACGTTAAATGACAACATGACCGTTTCTTTTGGCGTCAAGTGACTAGAGGGCTAGAAAAGGTTTACAGAATAAACTAACGGGGTATTAAACCCGATCATTAAAAAATGAAGTAAATTGTCAATCCTATTGTATTGGTCCATACCAATGTATACTAGATGGAGTTACCAATTGTTAAGAGACAATGCTTAAACAAATTGTTATGCTTTTAATGACGCAATTTTGGTTAAATAGTTAAGTGATTCCCCTTGTTATCTTAAGTCTATATGACTGAATGGAAATTGTCGTGACTCGATGGCTAACGAGTCGAGATATATATTAACTCGGCGCCGTTGAGAAACAGTAAAGACGACGATCCACGTATTACTGAACGTGTTTCAAAACAATTACTAAAAGTAGCTTTAGATTTGGAGGCTGTGGGAAAGAGCACGAATAATGTATTTCTACTTATTCATATAGCGAACGAGAATGGCCAGTCATTAAAGGGTATAAAACACCCCATTTATATCGCTTTGTATATGGCTCTGTATAACTTGATATAAAGTAGCAATTTAATATAGATTTCACAACTTTGTTTTGTTCAATGCATTTAGGATAACATGTAATAGAAAATAGACAAATAATATAGATGAAAGCGGACACCGTAGATTATGGGAAAAGTGACTATACTTACGGGAGATGGGCGTCGCGAGCTTCGACCGATAGAGAGGGCCATTTTTTTTTTTAAATCACGTATAGCCTACAATATTTCGCACATTTATCTCTATTGCTCTTCGTCACTAGGTGTTTTCTGAAGATAATATTAAGTAGGCCTATAACGAATAAAATAAAACCATTATGAAGATTTTTGTATACTATAAATTTGTATACAACGAATTTTGTTATCCAAAAAAGTGGGTTTTTTTTCGGGTGAACACTTACAGGAGGTAAATTACTCTAATACTTAAGTAGAAACGTTTCAGAAACGGCTTAGTGGAGGTGGAACTTATGAGAGAACAAAATGCACTGATCACCCTTTAAAAAAATAACTATTTTAACATGGTAGATAATGGTAGTGACAAGGTAGATATTGATAATTGACAGGGTTAACCATAAAAACTGCTAACAACATCAGCCTTGTTATCTCTACCACATAATTACAATATTATCCTATTATAACAAAAACCCATAAATCTCTCAATTAACAGGAGGTCAGCTTCCCTCTCAATGGAGACTAGACCAAGGGAATGGTCAGTAATGTCCTACAAATACTTAGAAAAATACTACCAGATAATAGACCTTCAGACTAATTAGGATGAAATCATGAAAAAAACCCAATTACTTTTTGGCCTTAATGTATCAATACAATTATCAAATATACTACCTAGTTACTAAGTAGTTTTCTATGGATCTTCCTAGTAATTTAACATGGTAGACCTACCTATTAGTAGGGTGTTATTTTTTAAAGGGTAAATTGGAAGGACAAACGGGCTTTCAATCTTGTGATTAATGTCCTCACAGGGAAGTTCAATTGTAAGAAAAATTTTAAAACAATATGTTGCAGTAATAATAAAAGTTAGATCCTTTCATATGATACGTTGCTAAACTTTAAATTAATGAAGCTTTCAAACTTTAAAAAAAATGCGTCTCTCAACATCATAGTTTTTATCTTAATATTCTGTTTACCTTGCATACTGTCCATATTGCAAAATTGCTATATACATATTATTTAGCCTATAGACCTACATATATTTCAAAATGTTATTTTATTTATGTTTTGGACCTTGTATAATAGAACTTGTTCGTTTTTATATTTTAATATTTTTAAGAGTTTTGTTTAAACTGAACCACTTTGAAAATCAATGTTTTAGCAGCGTACCTTGATAATCAATATAAAGATAGTATAAATAAAATAAACAAATAACATAATTGTATTGGGTTTTGTTCATTTTCGTGGATTTTACACTGTTCACACACGAATAAAGATATTAAAATCTTGTTTTTCTGTTTTTACTTTGCGCTACCGGTATCACAGGCATATCTAACTTGAGCTATCGCGGCTATCGATGTACAAACACAACGTAACGTAAACCATGCTTTACAGGAAAGGGGATCTTCTTCTTACAGATGTTTTGTTAAATGACCAAAAAAAATAACATCAACGGTAATTTTGAAGATAACTTGCACAATCAAAGTAACATCAAATTAAGAACATGATAACAGAAAACTTGTGTATTTAAAAATCATTTAATACGATTTTTACACTGAAAATTGTTAAAATTTAAGAGGCTTCCAGATGTTTAAAATACCTAATTTCTAGTGCTATGATCGTAACTTATGCTTTATATTTGCCTATGTATTTTAAAATCAGCAAGTTATTTTCAAAATTAATTTCTTGTTATTTTACGGTATGTGTGACAATCTGGGGCGGATTTGCTCACATATTATTGCGTAATATCGTCCAAGTAAAGTTTTTCCCCCACCCTTATTATGTGCGTCCCTTCAGCTCAAAATTTACCCAAAAAATTTAAATAACCTTTAAATAATAAGTAACTTTTTGCTTGTCAAATTTAAAATAGAGGAAACGCCCAACCTGATCGGTAATAGTTTCCCCCTGCTGAATCCTGAATCCGACCCTCACCATACACCTTCAATAATGCATAATTGTGGCAGAGCAAAGCCAAATGAGACATAAGTCAACAAATTGTAAATTGAGTTTTTTTATAAATTATAAATCTACACAATATTATCTTTAATTTAACATGCAAAAAAAATCAGTTTCATACGATGTTTTCAATCGAAGTTCGAACATTTCAAATGTAAGTTTGGAAAAATTGCATTTGAAAATTGTTTATCAGTATACATTGAATAAGCATTTTAAATTGCATTTTTTAAACATTTCTGATCATATATCAAAAAATTGTTAAGGTAGTATGAAAGTTAAATGTATGAACTGTATATTTTTGAAATAAAATAAAATTTGAAAAAAAAATTTAAATTTCTGCCTATTGTAAAAAAAGTAGCATTTGCGACTTATGTCTCATTTGGTTTGGCTTTGCCACAATTTATCTTATAATGCTCAGCTGTTCGTAATGTTTCATGAAATCATAGTGGCCAGATGATTGTATACTATTTGAAACTTTGAAAGGACCCTGGTTTTAGCTGACCTGCGTGTCCAACTGGTAGGTTGACCAACTCAGAATAAAGTTTAAAATGACCTAAATTAGAAACTAGATAATCATCGGTGCTTAATATATTTTTTTTTAATTTCGTGTCACATCCAACAGCAAGTTAACTCGCCATTTACAGGATGAGAACTACGCCATGCTTTCTAAACCAAGTCTCGTTATATGAGGCTTAGGGAGTGGCGTTGTTATGTCGTGGGAACCAACCTAGCGTTCAGCCAGGTTTGAACCCAGGACCTCGGGATTGGAAGGCCAGCATGCTAACCACCAAGCTACAGCGCCACTCCAATTTAGGGAAAACCTCTTAATCTGAGCCCTATCCCAAGTATTGTCTTCTCAACATAAAGTTACAGTAAATAGGCCTGCGGTACTGCTAATCACAACGCTAAAAAAGTATGATAAAATATAGTTGTTTGATATAGTTTAACACAGTATTAACAGTGCTATATTGGAAACACTAGCGGGGAAATGAGTGATCGATCAGCCCATTCACATGTGTTGTGTTCAATTGATATCGGAGTACTTAAGACTTATCATAATAATTTTCAGGCGTTTGAATTATAAAGCATTGCGCTTCCAATTAATCGCCTAAAATTGTGCAAGTAGTTTGAACAATACACTCTGAAAATACTTGACGAGCCAGAAATCAATCATGTTAGAAGTGTGTTCATTATAGCAGCCACTTTGGCGAACACTCACATCAATTCATCGTATAGGGGTTGACTATCTAGTCAAAAAGTAGTTCCATCGATGCGCTATTAGCAATTTTCAATTGCTTCGCTGAAAAATAGATGAAGTTGTAGTTGAATCGGTTGTTTAGCGTTCTATCTTCGCGCGACCTTTCAAGATGAAGGTACTACTTAAAGCTATAAGGGTCTCATTTCATTAACACTAGTATCTACTTGCTCGTTGATTTATTATTATTATGCGATTACTAAACCTGTGTAAAATTAGCTATCTCATAAGAACACTGCAATCGTTACTAGATGTTATTGATCTTAACCCAGTGTGGATTATTCGTCAATGGAGAGGCGCAAACTGTTATGCGCGCGCACAGAAGGACGCTTAACGCGCGCGAGCGTAATGAGTCCAGTTGTCGCAGTGGCGTTTCGGACTTCCAATCACGAGGTCGGTGGTTCGAGGCTCACACTGGTTGGTTGTTTGTATCCTTAGGCAAGAGACTTTATCCACATTGCCTCTTTCCACCCAGAAGTATAAGTGAGTACCTGAGAGGTTCAAATGCCGTTGATTAATGCCGTAAAATAAGCCATTTCACGGTTTCAACTCCGCATGTGCAAGATTAAGGTTAAGTCATAAAACGACGACGCGGCAATTAGCCTATATTCCTTTCAATAAGCCGCGCGTCGTTTTATGACTTGACCTAATCATGCACATGCGCAGTTGAAACAGTGAAATGGCTTACTGTGAAATAGATTGTGTTCCACAGGTGTTTGTTTCAATGACTAAGGGTAATAATTGTTAAGAGCTTAGAGGCTTTGACAATAAGCGCTATAAAAATGTCATAATATTTTTGTAATACTATTATTATTATTATATAGGCCGCGTTCACAGTTTAAATCTTTATGTGCGCCTTTTCTTTACGCGTTCGTAACATGTGTCTCTTCTGAGTAAGCGCAAAACAAGACGTAATTTCGGGTTTTTCGGTATTGAAGTTTAAGAGTTGTTTGTAACATGTGTCCATTTTGTTGCAGAAAGTACAGCGCTAAAACTGTTTTGCTTGATAGTTGCTGATCATTTAGTTTGTGTTAAAAGATCAATTCTATTTACCTTTAGTGGAAACCTCAAATTTTGTCAGAATTATAACAGAGATACTGTAAATAGGCCTATAATAACATTTCGTGAATTTATATCTTTAATAGGCCTACAGTTTCAAAGTTGCCATATCCTTTATCATCCACATTTAGATTCGATTAATAGATATTTATCTCTGATTTAGTGGGCGTGATTAGTAGTTTTTTCCAGTGAAGTTAATTTTTAATTTCTTACAGCGCCCTCAGTTTTGATTCATAATGATTAAATCTTTGGTTTGTGATTAATACATCATTACTGTATTATGCCACGGTGTATCACTCCTGACATATTACTCCTCTTTAGAAATACATAAGTTATTTGAAAGTACCAATTATTATTCAATATCATTTTCTCTCTGCTGACGATCACCGTGTGTTACTAGACGAGTCGCAACGTTTAATTCACACTTTAAATTTGGTAAACATGGCCGGGTAGTAGGTGAAACTAAAGCGTTAAGGCGTCAATTTTTTTAACGGTCTGTTAAAAAATGTCTTTCATCTTCTAAAATAGTAAAACAATATAAATGACCCAAAATACGTATCTGTAACTTTTCGTGAAGGTCACATCTCTACTTCGTCACACAATTACTGGTTAATTGTTAAGAGTTGACTTCTGACGAAGTGCAGATGTGATTTTCACGAAACGTTACAAGTACGTATAATTTTGGCACACTTCATATTAACATCATTCTACTACCAGTACGTACTAATTAAAGATCTTTATCTTCTTCTACCATTTTCTACATTGTCTTTTATATTCTAATTTTCTATAGCCTACATTTATTTAAAACTTGGGTGCAATGTCGTTTATTGTAACTTTGGGGTAAATTTCAGACCCGACGTCTCTAATATAAGGGGGCGAAACTAGGTTTTGCCGATAAAAGCCCTCACCCCCTAAATCCGCCCGGAATCATAATTATGTTTTAATCACAGTAAGACAATTCTGTTATTACACCACGTCTATATTTCCAACTTTTAACACATTTTATTTTTGCAAATGTTTACTACTTCAATGTATAGACTGAGATCTATTTCAATATTTTATCTATGGTAAAATATGACAAAACAAAATATGGTGCAAAAGGCCATATTAATTTTGTGCGGATACCGTACCATTCCATAATACGACTATCCGATACATTCTAGAAACAAATTTAAAATTCAACACGTGGACGTAAACAATAAAAAAGTAAAAACAAATAGCTCGTTAAAAATGTGTGAAACCGTTTAAGTTAAGTTAATTGAGTTAAGAGCAACATTCGAACATGATGTAACAAAACAGTACATCGTAAAGGCTAATGATATGATCAAATAATTTAAAAGCAAGCACATTATTTTGCTGCACGTATATTACTATTACATTGTAATAATATTAATGATAATGAAAATGAAGATGACGATGATGATGATGAGGATGATGATGTTGATTATGATGATGATGATGATGATGATGATGATGACGACGACGACGACGACGACGATGACGACGATGATGATGATGATGATGATGAGTATGCTTTATTTTTCCTCTATCATCATAATCATCGTCATCATCATCATCATCATCATCATCATGATAATGGTAACTAAAATATCCAATAACATTTTAACATTGACATCCTTCTAATTACAAACGTTTGCCTCAATAAATTTGCCGTTTAGCTATTTTTTTCTAATCTTCACTCGAACTGGGAGAACGGACAAGATCCTGTAACCTTCACCTAGCTAAAACTCAGGGTTTAATTCTACTGACTAATTAACTGTATTTCAAAAAGTAATCGTTAAGTGGACAACATGTCGATATCGCCTCCGAAGATTCTGGGTGGCAAAATTCATTACTTACATCTCTCTGTTTTATCGCCAATATCCAGAATTAGACGGTTATAATTCCGACCCGCATCAGTAGAAAAGTGTCATCGCATTCATTAATTTTAACTGCATCGATGTACCTAACAGTAGTCAACTACTTTGCAACAAAGTGTATGCATACATTAGATGTGTAATGATTAGTTCTATCACATTTACGATGATTAACACTCATTCAATAATTAGCTTGAAACCCATCTTAATCTTCACAAGTATAGGCCTAAATTATTTCGTATCATTTATGTAATGTGGATTGGTCATCGTTCACAATAATAAACAGAAATTAAATAAAGGTGCCATATCGTTGGCATGACATGTCAAGTATATCAAATTTATTCATCATTGTAATAATCCTATTTTATTATTTTAAATATAACGAAATTATGATTAAAATTAAAATTTCGTTATAATTAATAGTAGGCCTCTTTATTATTCTCGGTTAGCCTAACATTTATTGTTTATAGTAATAAATGAAAATGAGCTTAAGAAACATTTTGTTTAAATTTAATCCAATCTCTGCCTTCATCCTGACTGTAAACTGGTGATCTTTTAATTAAAATGGTGGTGATTTGAGTTTAATCCAAAAAAGTGTAATGTTTTTATGGTACCAATAATTTAAAATATATTTTTATGAGAATTTTAGCCTAAAGCCACACATGTTGTACTTAAATGTATTGATTAGAAAAAAATGAGCTGATTTAGGTATTTGTGGGAAATTATGGAGCAAATGATACGCTTTGATAAAAAAAATCAGCAAAAAGAAACACAGAAAAGAAAAAAAGAAAATGAGTTCTAAAAGAGAGCTAAATGTTAGAATGACATGGTTTTGACAAAAAACAACGTACATAACAGGAAAAAAAACAATCTAATGGTCACGAAGTACGGTACCGTTCACCGCTATTCAAAAGGTATACTGGAATCAAAGATGGTAGAACGATTGGCAATTAATTGATTCGGAGTTTGAGAGTAAGTAGCAGAAGGTATCTGAATTGAATTGAATATATAGTCAGTCAAGTCAGCAAGAGACGAACTATTTATCTTATTTTCGTACATAAATTCGCGTAAAAAAATATAACGCGTGCATGTAGTTAGACAGTTTTCGCCGAATAACTATGGGTACGACGTTAACGTTAACTTTAAACTTAGCATTGCAATAAGCTCCACCCATTTTGTAAATAAATCGAAATGTGTATGCACCGTACGTAAAACGTTAATAGCCTTTTTTCGTTTTGACTACGCGGCCAGTCTACTACGAACTAATAGAGCGTGACGGCAACGCCAAGTATCT